>CALNHX010004589.1:0-35605 GCA_940337035.1 Agriotes lineatus
GATTTCAACTACGAAGAAGAACCTGATTCGATGGTGGTGCGCTGCAAGGAGTAGACGTGTGTTTGGGTGCTCCGGCAAAATTCAATATTTAAAATATTTAGTGAACATATAACGCCATATAAAAACCTAGTTAATCTTTGCCATTTCAAGTATTGATTTTAGTAATCATAATGGTACTCACGCAGAATCAAAAAACCGATATCAAATCTGAAATTGAGGAATATCTGAATACCAGCGATTTTTTCGATAAACTGGCGGACAAGCTTGCTGATTTGGTTATGCAGAAGATAAATGAGAAATTTGAAGAACTAACCCTGAAGTGCAAAAATTTAGAAAGTGCAGCTACAAAACTGAAAGCAAAAAATGTGGAGTTAACTGCAAAACTAGATAACCTCGAACAGTATTCTCGCAGGAGCTGCCTTCGTGTTTTCGGCATTGAAGAGAAAACCGGAGAAGATCCCGAACAACTGGTATTGAAGGTTTTTACGGAAAAAATGGGATTAAACATCAAATCAGATTTTATCGACCGCTGTCATCGAGTAGGTCGAAATAACCCTGGCGTCAAGAAATCTCGAGCTATCATTGTTAAATTTACTAGCTATAAGTATCGTAAATTAATTTATGATAACAAATCAAAGTTAAAAAATTCCGGTATATATGTGCATGAAGATTTAACAAAGCCCAGGCTGGAATTGCTTCGTTCATCGATTAATACATTCGGCCGTAGGCAAGTGTGGACAGCTGATGGAGTTATCTACGCCAGCAAAAATAGTAAGAAGATCTGTGTACGGTCAATGCAAGATTTGGCTCCTTCCGATTAATATGATGCATGCGTCATATCTATTGTTACTAGTGGTGTGTTTTTATATCAAGTTTCCGGTTTTTGTTCCTTAAATTGTTCCGTTTAACTTTCTCGTTTCTGTACGTTCGTTTTTGTATGTATTTACCATTGGGTTATCGCCGAGAGCAACCACAATATGAGGTGCAACATATCAATTATTGCAATTTTTAGTTATTTATGTTTGAATAAATATAGATTTAATTTTTATTATCGTATATAGCAAGTTTTGCTTATTTAATTTATTGTTAAGAATTACTAAATTTTTAGTTTTGGGCTTATGTCATTGTTTAAGTGTGCGCATCTTAATGTTAGATCACTGACTGCAAAAATTTCAGACTTTAAAAACGAGATTATCGCTACTAAATATGATCTAGTAGCCGTCACTGAAACGTGGCTGAATGATACAGTGCCATCCGAATTAATTGCCGTCGATGGTTACACATTTATACGGAATGATCGTTCAACAAGAGGTGGTGGAGTTGGCTTATATATTAGATCCGAGCTGTCGTACGCTATCATTCGGTCTAACAACGCAATTGAACAGCTCTGGATTAAAGTATTAGTGGGTAAGAAAACAAATTACATTTTTGGAGTTATTTACAACCCTCCCGGACCTATAAATCATCATGTACAATTTATAAATAATTTCGAAAATACGTTATCTGAAATCATTTCCATAACCGATCACTTGTTTTGTTTTGGTGATTTTAATATAGATTTATTAGATTTTAAAAGTCGGTTAGCCGGTGATTTTATCTCATTAATAGAAGGTATGGGATTGAAGCAGCTTATCAATGAACCTACTCGAATTACCTTAACTACTGCTACTCTGCTCGATTTTATTATAGTTCCGGCCTCTGAGGTTGTGATTGATTCTGGTGTTATTAGTACTCATTTATCCGATCATGATTTGGTTTATTGCAAGTTAAATGTTAATATTCAGAGAACTATTCCTACTTTTCGTACTTACAGAAATTTTAGAGGGTTTAACTATAAACTCTTTTACGATCACTTGCGTTCAATACCGTGGCGAAACATCTACGATCTTAATACTGTGGATGAGAAGGTTGGCATGCTGGCTGACAACTTAACCACCCTTTTTAACTTGCATGCACCTTTTGTAACGTCTAAGTTTACAAAACCCTTGGCACCATGGCTTACTGATGGGTTAAGGGACATGATGTCTAGCAGGGATAAGGCACTACGTAAATTTAAGTCAACAAGGTTACCAGAGCACTGGGAATACTATAAACAGTTACGTAACTTGACCACCTCCGCAGTTAGAAATGAAAAAAGAGCGTACTACCGTCAACGATTTCAAAACTCCCTCACCACAATGTGGAAAGATATAAAACATCTAAATATGAATTCTAAACCAAATAACATACCTCAACAATTATCTAATGTTAATCAAATAAATAACTATTTCGTTAATTCCATCCCTACCAACGCAGCTGATAGCAAGGCGAAGGTAAACTTTTATAATAACAATCTATCCGAAGCTGTTACTACCCTGTTCAATTTTTCCTCCATTGAAGAAGGAGAAGTTATTAAAATTATACTCAATATTAAAACTAAAGCTGCAGGAGCTGATGGAATCAACATTCATATGATAAAGCTATGTTTGCCGTTTTTGTTGCCATATGTAACGCATATCGTAAATTTCTGCTTGATTAATTCTGTGTTTCCGAGCTCTTGGAAAAATGCGTTAGTGATACCATTAGCTAAAGTGTCGTCTCCTGCGGATTTCAAGGACCTTCGCCCAATAAGTATCCTGCCAGTATTGTCGAAAGTTCTGGAGAAAGCCATGGAACAGCAAATACGTAGTCATCTTGTAGCCAACAATATCGTCCCTATTTGTCAATCGGGATTTAAACAGGGTCATAGCTGCACTACAGCTTTATTAAATATAACTGATGACATAATTCATGCTACGGACATGGGTATGTTAACAGTACTAGTTTTATTGGATTACTCTAAAGCTTTCGACACGCTGAACCACGAAATTTTAATAGGGCTTTTGCATTTCATTGGATTTACACAAAATGCAATAAAACTTATAAGCTGTTACCTTTCTAACCGCAGCCAAGCGGTTGTGTTGTCTGAAAGTAGGTCGGACTTCTTATCCATACATAAGGGTGTACCGCAGGGTTCTATCTTGGGCCCATTATTATTCACTGCCTACATATCAGCTTTCCCATCTGTGTTGAAATCATGCAAGTCTCACTTCTATGCTGATGATACACAAGTGTATTTATCGTTTTTAGAGTCAGATTTGCACAATGGATGCTTATCAATAAACGAAGATCTAGAACGTTTGCATTCAATTTCTAAACAACATGGACTAATTCTAAATTCAAACAAATCCACGGCGATTCTATTTGGTAAGAATAGAGATCGAGTACTTAATCAAATTGTAATTAAGATCGATAACGATACTTTACAACTTCAAGATACTGTAGTGAATTTAGGTCTCACTATTGATTACAAATTACGTTTCAAAGAACATATTTCTAAATGTCTTAGAAAGGCATATGCGGTGCTAAAAATAATATTTCATAATCGACACATGTTTGATGCAAAAACTAAAGCTCTATTGTGCACTTCACTTGTGTTATCCAAAGTGAACTATTGTGACGCTGTGTATGGTTTCAGCATAGATTTTAGGGATAAACAAAGAATACAGTGTCTTCAAAACTCCTGTGTCCGTTTGATATACGGAATTCGTAAGTACGAAAGGGTTAGTCACAGGCTGAGAGATCTGAACTGGCTAAACATGAGTAATCGACGTCTACTAAATGCTGCTTGTCTTTATCATACCATTATAATTTTTAAAAATCCCCCATACTTGTATAATAAGATCAGTTTCAGATCTGATGTACATAATCTGAATCTGCGGTTTAAGGGTCTACTCACGCCACCTCTTCACTCTACCGCTTTTTATGAGCGATCTTATTCGTACCGCATTGTAAAAATCTATAATAACTTGCCCTTTCATTTAAAACTACTATCTAAGAGTAAATTTAAGCAAACATTATTCAAATTGTTGTTGGGTGGTCTGGCACTTTGAATGTCTGCATTTGAAAAATGACATATTATTTTTAACATAGCATATTGTTTTCATTAAAATTTGTTATTAATTGTTGTGTAAGTTTTAATTATTTTTTTTTCTTTGTAAGACTGCTAGCACTGTCCGAATCAATATTTAATTTTATTAGGGGTTAAGTTAGAGCAGTTGACAGTTTGTAACTGTTGAACTGGACTTCGCCTCTGAAGTTTTTACTTATATATATATATGTTTTTTTGTAATAACGGATAATAAAAGGCATTATTATTATTATTATTATTATTATTATTAATAAGTGCAAGAGCTTGATGCAGGTTTTCAAATTTAAAGGAATAGCGAATCTGAGTGTCATCAGCATACATATCTAAATCACAATGTTTTACACATTTGACAATTTGAGATGAATAAATAATAAAGAGTAGGGGGCCAAGAATGGACCCTTGCGGAACACCAGAAGACAAAGTTAGCGGATTTGAAATATTATACGAAATTTTAACGGATTGGCTTCTGTTTGTTAAATAGTTATTTATAAATTCGACTGCATCAGGAGCTAAGCCTATATAATGAAGTATAGATAGTAAAAGAGAATGACTTATCGTATCAAACGCTTTACTAAAATCTAGTAAGATTAGGATAGTAATTTTCCCCGAATCAGTTGCCCTTAAAATATCGTCGGTGACATTTAACAAGGTAGATGTGCAACTATGATCAGATCTAAATCCAGACTGGCATTCCGGAATTAATCCGTATGCTAGTAAGTGTTCACGTAATTGAGCATTCATGATTTTTTCTAGCACTTTAGAAATAACCGGCAGAATGCTAATTGGTCGAAGATCTTTATAGGTATCGGGTTGATTACATTTAGGCAAGGGTACAACCAGTGCTTTCTTCCACGCTTCAGGAAAAACATTCTCCAATATGCAGCTATTTACGATGTGCGTTATATATTTTAATAAAAAATGAAGACAGAGTGCGATCATTCTAATATTTATACCATCAATTCCGTAAGAACTAGATTTTATTTCACTTAATATTTTGCTTACAGTTTCGATTGAAACCGTCCTAAAATATAAACTATTTTCGATATTGTTAGCAGTATTAGAATTATAATAGTTAATCAAATTTGGATCACAACTCTGCTTAGGAATACTATTTATAAAATAATTGTTTATTTCATTTACATTACCTAGGCGAGACGGAATTATAGCAATATCTGAATTAGTGATTTGTAAGTTTTTCAATTCATTCCATTTCATTTTAGAATCTGAATTACTAAATTTATGTCTAAAATATGCTTTCTTTTCGCGCTGTAAAGTGGAATTTGTTAAATTGCGAAGTGATTTATAGTAATTCCAATGTACAGGATTTTTAGATTTTCTAAATCTAGATTTAGCTTTGTTACGCAAGCGCATAAGCAATTTTAAATTATCGGTAATCCCCGGAGACCAAGGTTTAGTTATTTTGAAAGTATTTAACGGAGCATGCACATCACATAACTGTATCAAGAGATTATTAAATAAATCAACCTTTTCATTGATATTATTTAACAGAAACATCCTGCTAAATGGTAAATGTTCTAAGTCGTGGAGAAAAGCTTCTTGATTAAAATATTTATAAAAACGACAAGTACGAAAAATTGGACCTGATGCAGTCATGTTCATTTTGAGTTTACAGTAAACAAGATCATGATCAGATATTTCAGTATCACAAACTCCAGACTCAGCTACCAACGACATATCAGTTGTTAAAATCAGGTCGATTAAGGAGGAAGTATTTTCTGTAATTCTGGTAGGTTGAAGAATTAGCTGCTGCAAGTTTAAAGAAGATAACATATTTTTGAGATAAATAGCAGGAGCATCAAATTCTTTTAATATATTAATATTAAAATCGCCTAAGCAAAATACTCTTTCAGAAACTGACATTCCTAAGGCAATAGATACTTCTAGCTCGTCGATGAAAGCTTTATAGTCGGTATGTGGCGGTCTGTACACTACACCGACCACTAGTTCGCCACATTTGGTCTTTAGTGACACCCATAATTGTTCAATAATATCAGTAGATTGTACTACCTTATATTTGAGTGAATTATTAATATACAATCCTACACCACCTCCACGAGAACCTCTGTCTTTGCGTAAAAAATTAAATCCTTCTATGTCAACAGCAGAACTAGGTACTTCAGGGATCAGCCATGTTTCAGTAACAGCGACAACGTCATACTGAGAACCTAAAATACAATCTCTTAAAGCAAGAAAATCGCTAAGTATAGATCTAACATTAATATGAACCAATAACATCAAACAAAACTAACAATTTAATCGACACCACACAAAAAATTACTAAATTTAAAATAAAATTATAGCTTAATTAATACTTATTGTGCAACCAAGTCACGTGAACTTAGATTGCAATACGACTATAGGGCGGCATCCCCTTTCAACTTTTCGAGTTTTTCAATGTCCGTTAAACCATTTACGACAGATATTTTATTATTTATCTTCGCATAAATATTTCCGTCAAAGGACCAAGCATTCCCTTTGCCAAATGATTCGGTTGCCTTCTTAAGCAGATTAAATCGATCCTTAGTGAGATCTTCTTTTACGACAAATTTCGTACCCTTGAGGCGCCTTTTGTTAGTAAATACTAATCGCCGAAGGCTGTGCGTGGTGAATTTAACAATTATCGCACGAGGCATACTGGAATGATTATCAGAGCTGACCTTTGTGGTAGACTTAATTCTGTGACAAGTGTCGATTTGGAATTGCTGTACATCCAACTTCATAGTATTGTTGCAAATATTTAAAACTTTATCAACGATGTTTTCTTTAGGAGCTTCTGGAACACCGTAAAAACGAAGGCAGCTCCTTCTAGAGTACTGCTCCAACTTATCCAGTTTTTGGGCGAGTTTAGCGTTTTCAGATTGTAATTTTTCGATTCGGTCTTCGTAATCGTTAACGATTTTATCCATTTTATCATTAAGAGCTTTAACACTACCTTTGATATCACTAATGTCTGTCGCAGTCGCCAACTTTTTAACTGCATCTGAATCGTTCAACACTTCTTTGATAATTTCCATAAATTCCTCTTTCTGGGCTTTTGTAAAAACCATTTTAACAAAATCACTTGGACACGTGGGGAAATAAATAACTGTATCACGTTATGCGATTAGTTATAGGTATAAAACGAATGTTTAACGAAATAAACTTCAAATTAGCGGGAGCCACTCGCATACACGTCTACACCATACCAGCCATCAAAGCTGATTAGTTATTAGACATTTTTGTTGTCGACTGTATAGGTTATGTTGGTCAATAGCTACCAGTGGCGTAGTTGTTGGCGTCTGGTGTATGTACTTCAATTTTTATAAGGGTGGAAATTTCCACAATGAGACAAATATTTTGTTCCACAATGAAACATTGTCTCATTGTGGAACATGACATTCTTTGAGTTTATTTAGTCACAAATAATTACAATTTATCCCTAAATTCTTCTTCTAGTAAACCTAATGGCGCGAGGTAGAATCAGAAAAACAGATAAAGGAAGCTTTTCCAAAGAAACAATGATGGCCGCAGTGAATTTAGTTTTACAAGAACATCTAGTATTACGAGATGCTGCAGAACGAACGGCTGTCAAATATCAAACATTGTTTAGGTACGTAAGGAACCAAAAAAGCGCCGGTGATAATGAGACAGTGAGAATGACACCTAAGTATAATAGTAGAAGAATTTTTGATGATGAACAGGAGGAAACTATAGCACAGTACGCTATAGATTGCGCAAAAATGTGCTATGGAAAATCAAAAAAAGACATACGAGTTCTGGCTTATGAATTAGCGATGGCTAATGCAATGACTCTTCCACCTACATGGGAGCAGAATAAGAAGGCTGGCATAGAATGGTTGCACGGGTTCATGGCTCGCCATCCTAATTTAAGCATTCGGCAGCCGGAGGGATGTAGCCTTTCAAGAGCTACATCTTTCAACCAACACAATGTTAGTTTGTTTTATACAAATTTAGAGTCTATTTATAATCGTACAGTAGCTTTTACAAACGGAACCCGTGTGTTTAACTTAGATGAAACGGCAAACACGACCGTGCAAAAACCACGAAAGATTATTGCCCAAAAAGGAATTAAACAAGTTAGTTCTGCAACAAGTGGTGAACGAGGCATCTTGATAACAACTTGCTGTATTATAAGTGCTAATGGTAATTTTTTACCACCTGTAATGATTTTCCCAAGAAAGAATTTTAAGGATCACATGTTACATGGCGCCCCACCTGGCACTTTAGGACTAACAACTTCGTCAGGATGGATGACAGTTGAACTTTTTGTTGAAGTCATAAAGCACTTCATACACCACACTTCCAGTAGCCTAGAAAATCCATCGCTGCTCATTATGGACAACCACGAGAGTCACCTATCAGCTTATGTCCTGGAATTAGCAAAAACCAACGGTGTCACTATTTTAACACTGCCACCACATTGCTCAAACACGTTACAACCTTTAGATGTTGCAGTGTTTTATCCCTTCAAAACCTTTTACAATGCTGCAATGGAGTCGTGGCTTCTTAGACATCCTGGACGTCCGATCACTATATATAATATTGCCGAATGTGTTGGCGTAGCATTTGAAAGGGCTATGACACCGGCAAACATATCATCGGGTAAATGACGCTTCTAAGATGTCAGATGCTACAATACCCTTTTTTAATCTTGTGCAAGGGTTATATAATTTTTTTTCGTCATCCACAAAAAGGTGGGATGTTATGAGAAAAAAATTCCCCGGGTTAAGTTTAAAGCCTCTAAGTGAGACAAGATGGTCCAGCAGAATTGATGCAATAAAACCCCTTAAACTTTATTTAATTAAGATTTGCGAAAGTCTTCTAGAAGTAGCTGAAGATAATTCCTTTCACATTGATGCAAGACATAAAGCGAGTTCCCTCTTAACGTCGGTACAAAATTTTCAATTTATTTGTGGAATTATTATGTGGCATGACGTTTTATTTCATATAAATATTGTCAGCAAACAAATCCAAAGTGCTACAATTAATATTAAAGTATGCCAAACCTACCTAAAAAATTTAGTTGATCACTTCCAGCAATATAGATCTGACCAATCATTTCAAGAAATTCTTGTACAAGCGAAAGAAGTAGCACTCTCTCTCGAAATTGAAGAAGACTTTCCTTATTTTATCCATTTTATCATTAAGAGCTTTAACACTACCTTTGATATCACTAATGTCTGTCGCAGTCGCCAACTTTTTAACTGCATCTGAATCGTTCAACACTTCTTTGATAATTTCCATAAATTCCTCTTTCTGGGCTTTTGTAAAAACCATTTTAACAAAATCACTTGGACACGTGGGGAAATAAATAACTGTATCACGTTATGCGATTAGTTATAGGTATAAAACGAATGTTTAACGAAATAAACTTCAAATTAGCGGGAGCCACTCGCATACACGTCTACACCATACCAGCCATCAAAGCTGATTAGTTATTAGACATTTTTGTTGTCGACTGTATAGGTTATGTTGGTCAATAGCTACCAGTGGCGTAGTTGTTGGCGTCTGGTGTATGTACTTCAATTTTTATAAGGGTGGAAATTTCCACAATGAGACAAATATTTTGTTCCACAATGAAACATTGTCTCATTGTGGAACATGACATTCTTTGAGTTTATTTAGTCACAAATAATTACAATTTATCCCTAAATTCTTCTTCTAGTAAACCTAATGGCGCGAGGTAGAATCAGAAAAACAGATAAAGGAAGCTTTTCCAAAGAAACAATGATGGCCGCAGTGAATTTAGTTTTACAAGAACATCTAGTATTACGAGATGCTGCAGAACGAACGGCTGTCAAATATCAAACATTGTTTAGGTACGTAAGGAACCAAAAAAGCGCCGGTGATAATGAGACAGTGAGAATGACACCTAAGTATAATAGTAGAAGAATTTTTGATGATGAACAGGAGGAAACTATAGCACAGTACGCTATAGATTGCGCAAAAATGTGCTATGGAAAATCAAAAAAAGACATACGAGTTCTGGCTTATGAATTAGCGATGGCTAATGCAATGACTCTTCCACCTACATGGGAGCAGAATAAGAAGGCTGGCATAGAATGGTTGCACGGGTTCATGGCTCGCCATCCTAATTTAAGCATTCGGCAGCCGGAGGGATGTAGCCTTTCAAGAGCTACATCTTTCAACCAACACAATGTTAGTTTGTTTTATACAAATTTAGAGTCTATTTATAATCGTACAGTAGCTTTTACAAACGGAACCCGTGTGTTTAACTTAGATGAAACGGCAAACACGACCGTGCAAAAACCACGAAAGATTATTGCCCAAAAAGGAATTAAACAAGTTAGTTCTGCAACAAGTGGTGAACGAGGCATCTTGATAACAACTTGCTGTATTATAAGTGCTAATGGTAATTTTTTACCACCTGTAATGATTTTCCCAAGAAAGAATTTTAAGGATCACATGTTACATGGCGCCCCACCTGGCACTTTAGGACTAACAACTTCGTCAGGATGGATGACAGTTGAACTTTTTGTTGAAGTCATAAAGCACTTCATACACCACACTTCCAGTAGCCTAGAAAATCCATCGCTGCTCATTATGGACAACCACGAGAGTCACCTATCAGCTTATGTCCTGGAATTAGCAAAAACCAACGGTGTCACTATTTTAACACTGCCACCACATTGCTCAAACACGTTACAACCTTTAGATGTTGCAGTGTTTTATCCCTTCAAAACCTTTTACAATGCTGCAATGGAGTCGTGGCTTCTTAGACATCCTGGACGTCCGATCACTATATATAATATTGCCGAATGTGTTGGCGTAGCATTTGAAAGGGCTATGACACCGGCAAACATATCATCGGGTAAATGACGCTTCTAAGATGTCAGATGCTACAATACCCTTTTTTAATCTTGTGCAAGGGTTATATAATTTTTTTTCGTCATCCACAAAAAGGTGGGATGTTATGAGAAAAAAATTCCCCGGGTTAAGTTTAAAGCCTCTAAGTGAGACAAGATGGTCCAGCAGAATTGATGCAATAAAACCCCTTAAACTTTATTTAATTAAGATTTGCGAAAGTCTTCTAGAAGTAGCTGAAGATAATTCCTTTCACATTGATGCAAGACATAAAGCGAGTTCCCTCTTAACGTCGGTACAAAATTTTCAATTTATTTGTGGAATTATTATGTGGCATGACGTTTTATTTCATATAAATATTGTCAGCAAACAAATCCAAAGTGCTACAATTAATATTAAAGTATGCCAAACCTACCTAAAAAATTTAGTTGATCACTTCCAGCAATATAGATCTGACCAATCATTTCAAGAAATTCTTGTACAAGCGAAAGAAGTAGCACTCTCTCTCGAAATTGAAGAAGACTTTCCACCGTTACTAACGGTCAGGAGGAAATTTAAACCAAAACTGTTTGACTATGAACACCGAGATGAGACCCCTCATGATCCAAAAACCGCCTTTAAAATTAGTTTTTTTCTTAAAAATTATAGATCAAACTTTAAGCTCTCTAAAAAACCGATTTGACTTATTAAATGAGTATGATATTTTCGGATTTTTTAGCGACATATTCAAATTAAGTGACAGCGATCTTTTAAAACGTTGTTCTGTTCTTGAAGAACGACTGACAGATCAGGATAATAAGGATATAGACTCCAATGATTTGTTTAATGAAATTAAAGCGTTAAAGTTGTTTTCATTACTTGATGATACTGACCCCTTAAGTATTTTACAATATATATTTGAAAACAATTTAATCTCCACCCTTCCAAACGTAAGCATTTCACTAAGAATTCTTCTGACATTGCCTGTATCTGTAGCTTCTGGCGAGCGATCTTTTTCAAAGTTAAAAATCATTAAAAATTATTTAAGATCGACAATGCTTCAAGAAAGATTGTCTGGGCTAGCAATATTAGCAATTGAACAAGAAATTTTTGATGGTATAAATTTTAGCGATGTAATTAATGAATTTGCAACAGCAAAGTCTCGGAAAATATCGCTACTACAATAGCTATTTTTTATTTTTCTATTGTACCTAGCTATCATTTTTGATTTTATAACGAAGTTACCTAGGTATTTGTTATCAGAAGTATCTGCAGATTTTTTAAAATATCTAAGTATAAGTAGAAAGTAGTACTTATATATATGTAGACATTAGGCAATATTTCTGTTATTTGTTCCTAAAAAAATGTGATTTTTAGTTTTGGGTTATTTTCTAGTATTTATAAACAACGTGTCTGTACCCCATTAGTTAAGTAAATGCTTTAAAATGGGTGTGAACAAGAATTTATTTTAATTTATTTTGTTATGATTTTATTCTGTTTGTTTCATTTTGATATTTTAGTCTACAAATAAATATGACTTCTAAAGTTCAGTTTTTTGCTTTATTTCAAGCACCTACCTACCTACCTACCTTCAAAAAAAAAAATAAAAAAACATGATCCAAAATGCCTTAAGGGGCGCCAAAATCCTCTTTTGCACACAGGCGCCAGTAGCCCTTACGGGGGCCTTGCGTAAGGGTTGAGAATTGAACTTTTTTGGTTAATTTAAGAGGTAGAATCCACCACTAACAAACGTATGGGCAAGAATTCCAGTTACACCCTGCATCATATTTCCTAATCATTAACAGAAAGGAATAAAAACATTGGTTTCAATCGCTTACTTTTTGTTTTCTATAAACATTCTGTATTTCTCATTTAAGAAAACCTTTTTTACTCATGAATGATCTGAGTTCAGTGTCGGACTGGCCCACCGGGCAACCGGGCAAATGCCCGGTAGGCCAATCCAGTTTGGAGGCCAAAATGTCCACATAATTTTATTTTTCAAATAGTAAAAACAAAAAAAATTCACAAATGTTTTTACAAAATTCAAAAAATTTCTAAACTTTGTGTCAAAGTATTTTCCCAGTTTTATTTGTGCATGTATTCATCATGCATCTATTATTTCTTAGTAGTCGTGATGATTGTGTGTGTGAGGTTCCCGCAGCGTCAGTCAAAAAATTCCTTAATCCAATTACAGAGAACGCCTATTTAAATGAAAATGACAGAACAATTGAGACTGAATTTCCAGTATTGAGATATAGGAGAATAAAAAAATGCAAAGAGAAACTGTCGGGGATCCTACGAAAGAAAGAGTTTTGAAAAAATTTGAAATGGAAACTTATAAAATGATTGTTAATCAATTAATACAAAGCATGGAAGACCGATTCACTAAAAATTAGGAGATTAGTGAACTATCAGTTTCTTTGATCCGAGTACTTTTCAACGTACTGCTCAACTAAATGGAGAAAATATTCCTGATTTCGCTTTTGTCATAATTTCAAAACTAAAATAAATCCCACAAGACATCATTAAACAAGAATTGATTAATTTCTAATTTTTTTTCACTTTACAAAAAGAACAATCCCAGCCTATGGTGACTGTGACTCAACCAATCACAACCCCCTGATCACGACACTAATAGTGATGACAACGCAGATGACACCGAAGAAGATCCAAATTTTCATTTAAATATTTGCATTGGTGAGGGGACAGAGGGTGATTGTGCGGGTTGTATGAATTGTTGCGTTAAAATTTTACACAAATATAATTTGCACGCTTTTACATGTAGCAATTTGTACTTAGCCTACAAATACTTATAGACATTATCATGCACCCAAGTAACCTGTGAAGGCGTATTTTCTAAAGTGAAAATAATCAAAAATAGGCTAAGAGCTTCTTTATCAGAAGAAAGGTTAGAATGTGCAGTGTGATCTACTCCAAAGCTTGAATTTCGACGAAATCATTGACAAGTTGCCAAATAGATCAGTTTCTTGAAAATCAAAATTATTGATGTGATTCATATTGTTAAGTATAATTATTAGAATGGAATAGAGTGTAAAAATTCCTATAAGGCCAAAGCTTGTGATCATTATTATTTATATTTTTTCTTTATAATTGTTCCAAACTCAAAGTTTATAAACCATAATAGATAAAGAAATTTTTTTTTATTTGTTTGAATGTCAGTTTATAAGAATAGAATAATTACCTACCTCCAACTTATTTTATTTTTTTGTTACCTTGTTTCATGTTTAAATTTTAAAATTATTAGAATAAATATTTTTTTCTTTAAGCGGCAGTAAAATATGGCATTATACTGCTGGATTGATTATGCTAAACTGTCACTTTATTGCCAAGCGGCAGGTAATATTATCTGCCGCTGACGAGCGGCAGATAAAGTTATTATCTGCCGCTGACGACTTTATCTGCCGCTGACAACTTTATCTGCCGCTCGTCAGCGGCAGATAATATTATCTTCCGCTGACGAGATCAAGTAATTTTCTTCGGATTTTGTTCACAAAGTTGTAAATAATTTGTTATAAAAACGTTTGCAGAAAAAATACTATATGTTATTCGGAGCAAAAGTATCTTTATGTAAATATGTAAATATGTAAATATAACTTTTGCTCCTAATAACATAATATACTATTATCTTACAGTAGCGCCTATTACCATACATTATACAACTGTTTTCAGTGACTAAAATGAGGTTTTATTCACAAGTGAGTTTTCATTATTTATACTACTGCATTGTTGGTAGCACTGTCAAGCTATGTCAAATTCGTAATTTTCAGGTTAAGTTTTACGTCAGTCTGTGTCAAATAACAAACAAAACCTAACCTACGAACCTCGAATTTGACATAGACTGACAATACACTTCAGTACTGTCAAACGTATATCACAAATCATAGCCGACTAATTAAAAATTTATTTAGCGACATATTCTGACTGCGCGAACTATTTAGGCACAAGAATTGCTACTGTAAGATAAAACGTCGTATATCACACGTGAGCGAAATGCCATTATAAGCTCGTGAGAAATTGTATCGCTCGTGCTGGGGCACTCGCGATTCAAAATTCTCACTCGCAAATAATGATGCATTTCTCTCACTTATAATATAATCTACTATTTTTCACTACCATCTTTGTAAGTGGTTCTTACACTGTCAAGTTTCAGAGATGTAGGCTACATTTACAAAAATTGTTACAGTTTCCATGACAATGTACTTACTTCCCTAGAGAAGTGAATTACTTACATCCCGCATGTATTACAACTGATAAGATGCCATGTCTGCCACTTGGTTAACACGAAGAAAACCATTGTCGTTCGTACTATTATCCATTTTTAATCAGAATACAAGCACAAAGCTCACAAAACAGCATTTGCAATCGTATTCACGCATTTTTTCCAAGAATTTTTCACAGTGCGTTTATAACTGTCAAACAAAACGTCACAGCGCTATAAGGCTACTATAATTTAGCAAATGTCATAATTTTAAGCCAGGTTATTGCCTACCATTTACTTTACAAAAAGAAATATTGGTAATGAAAAAAATTATGTACTTTACACATAATGTAGCAAGATTTACACTACCTCGAACCTTGCTACCCTCGTTCGCTTCGCTCACTCAGGCATCAAACGGTCCTCGGTAGTGTAACTCTTACATACATCCCTTATAAAGTAATATACTATTTCCATTCCTCCATCGTTTTCTCTATAGTAGTTATTGATTTTGTTGTACTTTCACGTGCCATTACTGCACTGTGCCATTACTGGTAAGAGGGGTGCGTTTTGGGTCTTCGAGCTCCATACAATCATAAAAATTTCGCCTGCAGCAGTGCTTTGCCCCCGGACTCCCCTTTAGCCGGGAGGCTGTGCCCTCCCCACCTTTCCTCTTATTTTTACATGTGGAGGCCACATGCATCCTTTGCCCGGTAGGCCAAATTTTGCCAGTCCGACGCTGTCTGAGTTTGTATAAATTGATATGTGGTCACCCTATTGGTTAAACTTAAACAAATAAAAGATTACTGTCCTTTTTCACGATGCACAACTTCTTTGAACCGCATTTTGCCTTACACGAAACATAGGGGGGAGGAGGGAATAGATAAAATCGTTATAAACTTTTTACCAGTTCTCCAACAGTTATTCTATACAATATCGAGCCAAAGTGTAGAATAATGTCTTATTTAGCACTTCAACTAACCCAATCCATTATTCTGTAAAATAACTAGATATTCCACACAATAACGGATGATAGACTGTAGCCGTAAAATATATATAGCTACGGTGGCTAATTTATTATTTACTTTTAAGAATGCTCTGAATAGTATAGGTACAAGATGCAAGAGTTTTTTTGTACGATATTAATACATACCCATATAGGTATCTCTCTGTAGTTTACGTATTTTATTTTAATGTAACATTAAATTTAGCTAAATGAAGATAATGCTTAGCCAATTTTGCTTTTTCAACTTTGTCTACAATCAGAATAGTTACAGATTCGAACAAACAGGAAGGGTTCTGAAGAAATGCAGATGTAATATGCCACAACGTAGATTGAAAACGGAAAATAAATGTGTCGTATTAACCAGTTTCTGTTAACAAAATTATTAATAGTGTACGACTTCGATGTGTTGCATTATATATCGTATACTTTCCTCCACCAAGTTAGAAAAATGTTAAGAATTAAAAACTATTCAAAAACCCACCATTTTCGAACATTCCTGGCACAACACTTTATTATTAAGCAATTTAAGGCTGGACTCGATTTTTGTTTATAAACATAAGTGTTAAAACGCGAGAAACTACTGCGCACAAGCAAGAAACTGTAACTGACGAACGAAGACACCACGCACCCACACACCAACCAGCAATTGAGCAATCTGATGCAGCGCTACCGTTCGTAAAATTACCGAATACCCACAACAGATGCCGAAAATACCCGATTTTACCCGCAAGTGCAAAACAGCAGAAAGCCCGCGAATCCAAATATTTTTTTTAATGTTTATTATTTTAATACTCTATAACTTAATAAAACTCAAGTTTTAATTATTTTTCAGTTTATTTATTAAAAATACAACATAAATCCTTTGAAGTAAAAAAATCTGGTGTGATACACGCCCACAACTTCCTTTTACAGTGATCTCGTAATTAGCTAAAAATTTGATTTTTAATTTTTAAGCATTTGTCAAAAATTTTCAAAAATTACAAATGCTACGGAAACCGTACAAAATTAATTAAAGAGCATTTATAATCACCCAGTATAAATTAAAAAGTGGTCACCCTACTTACACAGGTTGCCCATACAAATATCTAAAACCGTAATTGAGCATTTTTCTCGAATCAACCCTTAAAGGTTCAACGGGGGTGAATTATTGAACCTTCTGTATCGCTTGTGTTTATTGAGTTACAACATTCGTTTTTGGCACATAGGTGTCTTCTTAAAATATTTAGAAAGCGATTGAACGTTTTTTTTAATTTTACCCCAAACGGACGTAAAGAGGGTAAAACTAAAAAGCGCTAAGGGGTTAAAATAATTATTTTTTTTCAATGAATTCAATTTAGAATAAAATGGGGTAGAAAGTTGTTAATATTTATTTAATTTTGCTTTATACGTTTGAATTCTTGAAGAAATAAAACAAAGCGTAGATCCAGCTTCATAATACCCGAAATTACCCGTAATATTAAATACCCGCGTATTTACCCGCAAATGACTGAATACCCGCATTTCGGGTAATTACCCGCAGATTGGCAGCACTGATCTGATGTGATGCAGCATGCTAGCTTGCAAAACGAAATAGATTTATAAATTCGGGGAAGCCCCGCTGTTTACTCCACAGAAATTTTACTCGCAACGCAGCTGCTGACAGTGGGACTCAAGGGCGTAGCCAGGATTCCAGTTAGAGGGGGGCATAAATTTAATTACACAATCAACTACTATTATTATTATTATTATAGCTTTATTTCATTTTTTACAAATTACAAAAATTATAAGTTGAAATATCATCAGCTTCCACAAATCTGCCGCAGATCGTAGCTTCTTTTTTTTAAATGTTGTATAATGTGAATTGCAATAACGATTATGAATCAACTGCCTTTTGCTCTTTATAAATGTTTAGGGCTGCCTCTCCCTAGCTACGCCCATGGTGGGACTCATTGTCATTGTAACCTCACGAAGAACACCATAGACGGAACATACGTATAATATCTAGGCGCTGGGCTTAATAAGTTAAAGAAATAAAATTGCCAGATATTTGGTAAATTTTTTAAGACATAGCCATCTAGCAGCAATTAATATTAAGTCGATAAATTACTCCAGATTGTTTTCCCTGCATTTGTAATTTCTATCTACTGCACAGGCATAGTACAATTTCGGCTATGGAAAAATGACGTCATGGACAAGTTACTTTATATTCAACTCAAAAAATCAGCAAAGGTCTTTACTCGGAACTTCCCTCGCAACTGAACGTTTTGAAACTAAATTTTTTGAAAATATCAAAGAAAAAATACTTTTTTTTAATGTTATCGCCCTGTACATATTGGATCCAAAATATGTCTATTTTCCTTAGGGGTAATACATGAGCTATATTCAAAATATTACTTTTATTTAATAGGTGTTGAGTTAAAGTAGAAATAGACAAAAAAGTTAACATGCTCACCCTGTAGGATGATTGTTTTAGGCCTTAGGCGAAGAAAATAAAAAGATCAATAAAAATTTTAATTAAAGTAGGTGCACATTGCCTAGTAACCATTCTTATAGTTGCTTCTTGTTTTCACCGCACACTCACGAACATAATTTTGTAAATCTAAAGCCCACAGCCAATTTTGTTAAAACGCAAACTTATAAAAATGTGGAACGTTAGTGTCAATGTTTTGTTTGGCACCACATGATACTTCGATTACTGGCACAGAATGCAGCGTTACGAGTCCCCAGTCGTTCATTGTCTAAGACAAAAATAATCAAAACCTGTATATAAAAATACAAAATTTAGTTGAAAATTGCTAATTGATGTTTACATCCACGAAACTGCCGTTTCTTAATACTCGCAATATAAATAATTAAAAATAAGCGCTAAATAGCACAATTGAAAATAAGAATAAAACCAGAGAAAAGCAAAAACAAAACAAAGTCCAGTCTCAAATCTTGACTTTTAATGTAAATCGTGCATATTTAAATGCAAATGTTCGTGCTTTCAATATTTAACGTAAGCATAAAAAGCAAAAATCCGGTTTCTACTAACAAAGCAAAAAGATAAATTCTTTAAAAGCATAAAATGTCAAAAGGTGCGAAAAAAGTACTAACTTAAACAAACAGGCATTGAGAATAACAGTTTCTCAAACATATTTTTCTAAATGCATTAAAAAGTATCAGTTTAAAAAAATATTTGTCTTTCTTTTTGTGTCAATACATTTAATACTTTATAATGAAAAAATATTATTCAATCATTAAAGCGCGTATAGCTAAATACATACATATTTATATTTACATAAACTGACAAAAAACTATTTCTTAATTAAAAATGATTAAATTTTTGTCGATAAATAACAGCTGGAAAATAAAGGAATAGTATTGATTTAAACAGCTAATTTCTTTATATTGTTCAATATGATCCATCATTTAATTCAGTCTTCTCAAGCTTAAAATAGTTTTGAAAGTAGAAAAGCCTATCTCTACCTCTATATTTGTTATTGAGGTGTACTTACATTTCATTTTAAGGTGACTGTTTGGTAACTTCAGATTCTGTTTCTAACAGGTCCAGAATTTTCAATTCCCGTCTGACGATAGATAACAAGCCATACCAAGCAATTTTTAATAGATTTCGTTTACACGTCATAACCTTGATATGTTATTGGTACTATGTAGAGGAAACAAAATAGAATGGAGCCAAAGGATTATGATATAGGTGGTTCATTGCACGCCTATCGGTAAGCCCAAAATTGCAAAACTCTATTTAAATTGTTACTTCGACACAAAGTGTACGAAGTATTGAAATTCCCTCATATCGAAAACCACGCTGAGTCAAATATCGGTAAAATTTCGTGTCAATCGACTAATGAACCCATTACACCAAATCTCCGCCTCGGCTGTGCAGATCTTTTGGTGAAGACTCCAGCCCACTAGATCCCTCTCTCATATTGGGGGTGCCTAAACGTGCTGTGCGGTGTACGTATGTTCCGGTCGCCAGGAACCTTCCTGAAGTCTTGGATCTTTTTCATACGATAAATAAAGCCTTGATATACCGACATTAATTCAAAAATGACGGTTAACCTATTCTAAGTTCCCGCGTGTGACCCACGTGCCATGAGCCAAACAATAGTTGCCGGCCCTCAATATGTCTGTATACGTCCGTTTCTTGTTATTTTCCTTAATAATAATCACATGTAAATATATAGGGCAAATCCACTGATTTTTTAATTTAATTATACTTGTTCAAAAGTCAACACATACAAAGTTGAATTGATTAGATTTCGCAATTTTTAGTATTTAAGTAAATTTTAGGAATTGATTTTTTGTTTTTGTTAAAATTTTATTGGATGAAATAATTAATAAATTTGTTTTGGTTAAGCATTAAAATAAATTTTTGTTTTTCATTTTTTAGATGATATAACCAACAGCATTTTTTTACAGTATTCAACTCATTTCTTAAATACACTCATTAATAATACATTCAATTTGATAATAAACGTCAAGTTAAGGTGCCGAAGTATTCTTAGAAAGCACCGAAGGGCGCGTATTAATAGTTTTTATAACAATAGACTGATTTATAACATTGAACTGTGAAGCGGAGTGAGGTGCGTATTGACAATTTTTATGATTAATAACTGGTTCATAACATTTCATTGTACTAGTGAAACGGAGTGATGCTGAGTGTCGAAGTATTCTTGGAAAGCACCGAAGGACGCTTTTCTGGGGCGGGGGTTACCGTATATTTTTATAATGACGTTCTGCAATGACTAATAGACTGCAGATTGTTGGTTTATAAAATCTTGACGGAGTTATATCAGTTATTATCCGCGTTGAGCTTTCCTTATATTTGCACCTAGTGAAAATAAGTGAAGTGTGAGTGTTAGAATATGGGTTCAATGTCGAAAAAATCTTTGTGTGTTTGAAGAAGATGTAGAAAAAAGAAGGCAATGCATGCTGCATAGGTTGCACTTAGAAATAGAACGGCACGGTAAGTATAGAGATTATAAGTTGTATTTTTTACGTTAGTACGTCAATTAAAAGAGATGTAAAACATTATCCGTTCCAGGAGTAATACAAAATCTTTCTATAGAAATACTACAGGTTGTCCACCTAGTGTGGAGTAGATGGATTGTATTTTTTATAATGAAATTGTCAAAAAAGTTATAAGAGAAGGTTATATACTATGGTTGGGAGCAAAACATTTATAGCTAGACGTGATGTTTGTGCTGGGCAACACGTTGTGTGTAAAAAACACTAATTATTCAACGTGTTACATACAAGATTTTCTGAAATTTGAGTCAGATTCATTTTTATAGTATATGAATTTACTTAAATCTACAAAGTTCTTCTAAATTATCATATTAGCACTAGTGTCAATATAAAATCTCATATTGCAACTAGTGGGAATATATGAATCATTTTGACGTTGAAAACGACAAGAAAATGTCATTATATTAGGTCAAAACTACAGAAATTATTAACTGGCACTGATAACTTGATAAGTATTGACAAACGTACAGGGTGTCCCGTAATGGCCACTAAAGCGGTAGATAACAACAATTGTTTTTTCAGGTAAAGTATCCCTCCTGTTTTAAATACGACAAAATGGCACCAGGAAGAGTTGTTCAAAATGTAAAATTATGGTCCTATACAAAATTTCACAAATATCCACGGACTTTTATGAAACCGTGTGCATTAGCGAAGTACTTTTGTAATAACATGGTTACATAAAAGTAAGCCCATATTTCTGAAATTTTGCATGAGATCATAATTTTACATTTTGAGCAACTCTTCCTGATGCCATTTTGTCGAATTAAAAACAGAAGGGGTACTTTACCTGAAAAAACAATTGTTTTTATCTACTGATCGTGAGAGCTGGCGAACACCAATCCATCATTTTCGTATTAAGATTTTCGACTCAGGATGGTACAAGGAATATCGCTACCTGAAGCTTTAGTGGCCATTATGGGACACCCTGTATAAGGCAGCGAGTTCAGCTTCCAGCATTTGCTTTAGGTGAAGCAGTAGTACCCGAACAAAAGTTGTAAATAAATGAGTTTCTCTTATAACTTCAATTTTTATTTTAAAATAGCGTTTAGGTTTTCTACCATCATGTCATCGTCCCCTTAATATTTCTACCCCAAGACCCATTCGACAAATAGCATCCCAGGTCGTTTCTCACATTTTTTCAAGCATGTTGAAGCAGTCGCTTGGACATCATCACCGTAGCCAGCTGAACTCCTCAAAGCTACTATGTATGTGTTGTAGTAATTTTAAAGCGCATATTGTGCAGTGAAAAGTGATTTTTGAAGTGCCGCCATTTTGCGTAGCGTTGCTGTGAATTTAAAATTAAGCGTTTGAACGGTTGTTCCTGTCTTTAAGTCAATTTTAGTATTTATCGTCAAGTTTTAATGTTAGTATTTAGCTTGACGTGAGATTAAAGTAACTACCGTCATTGAGTCAGATTTGATTGTTTACTGTCAGATATTGTTTGTAGGTACTTTCATTGTGTAATTAAAGTTGTTGCCATTGTTTTTGGAGTACGTTAGATTATTTGCTGTCACGTTTACTGCCTGTATTTAGATTAAACGCAGCGCAATTAACAACACTTTTTGAGTATTTCTTTTAATATTCATTGTTCACCTACATATTTCTACGTTAATATACTTCATTTTTAATTAGTTGTGCTTTCCTTGAGTAGATATATTACGTTTGTATGCGTATTGTAAAGGAGTTCAGACAGCTGAAGGAAAAAGCAAGCAAGTCCGACGCTGCTGAACGTGGACTATCGCGTAAGCATTGCCAAGCTTCGCTTCCACTTTCTCGATAAGCCCACCCATGTTTTTCTCGATTTAGTAGAGTGGTGGCGTTTGGCAATTAACATGTTTATTGCGTTTACCGGGTCGTTGCCCTGATTAAGGTCGTAAGAAACCGCTCTTTTCCTTCTGCCTGTTCGCCGGCAATCTTTGTTACAACCCATCGTAACGTAGTTGGGGCAACGAATTCAAGAATTTTCTGATTTGTGTCGTTTTTTAATGTCCAATTCATGTCGTAACGACGGTTTCGTAGTGTAATAAAGTATGTAAAATTAGTCGCCGATGGAGACAGCAGCGTATATAGAAAATTGCGCGATTCGATGGTCCTAACGTGAAAATTCAAAAAATGTAATGCAAGAATCATATTCTAAGAAATCACTCTCACAAATTCTGAGTATTTTGATACTAAACACGAGTTAGTTGAGACCAGTTTCCCCGTGTGAATTTAATTCCCGTGGGATTTTCTTGTATCATGCTGATATTGTTTTGTGGTCGAGCTTGGCCGCCAGCTCCAATTCGAAATGCCCACTGGTTTCATTGATTGCGCTTTAATTTTCCCCGTGTTTTGGCACCACATAACCCTGGACGCTGATTAGGTTTTCCGCTAATTTAATTTATTTTAAATTTTAATATTACGCCCGCAGACCCCGTTCAGGTGGCTATTTTTATTGGACCTTCGTTTGAGCTGCTGCTGGTTTTTCCTTGCGCGCTCGGTCTACTGACTTGATATAAAGATGGGCTTGCCTTTGCTGGATAGCGGCCAATTTCCTCTTTATATCGACTCCAAGCATGCGTGTATTAATTGAGACGGCGTAATTGTTTTAGGCGTTTTTCCAAACCCCGCCGCTGGCCCGTCTACGGCTGATTCTGGCTTCCGCGGGGCGTCCTCCCGGGCCGAAATAATCTATACGTGCTTTCTCCATGCTTTAAGAGTATAAATTTTATGATGCTGTTTGACAATATTTTTGGAAATTTGCACGGCCGAGGCGAACTGACAAACAGATGGGCCATGACTGTTGGGTTGTTTCGATAGCTGTTTGCCGATTCATATCAACCTATTGCCTAACCCTGTACTTGATATCATTTTTAGCAGCTCTAATAAGAATGTGTTTATTCTTGAAAATATAGTCATAAAAAGTTGAGCAGTCCGCGGTATAGTTTATTTTGATACGCAATCCATATTTAAGTACATCTGTAGACATTCTATTTCTATTGTTTGCCAAGGTTTGTTGCATGAAAGAAAAATCATACAAGTCTAACAAATATTTTAGTGTTAGGGTATACGCACATAAAAAATCATTATTGGTGCGATTTTGCAACTCATTTGATTAGCTTGAAATTCGAAAAAGCTATCACACTTTTAATGTTCGATGCCATTTAGAACAGAAGACTATTCATTAAGTCGTAAAGTTCGGATCATAATACATTTTTGTTTTCTAATATCAAAATGCACTTATTAAAAATTTTCCTAATATTTTACATAAAAAAATTAATATAACATTATTGTATTGTAATTTTTGACTGAAAGTCGTTTAACATTTCATATTCTTGATTTTTAAAATCCCATATACTCTTCTTCTTGTTGCAAAAAGGTCGGATAAACAAGTAGTTTATAATTTTCATGGAGAATATTTTCAATTGATTTCATTATTTTCAGTTTATGTACCTTCTATGATGTTTTTGTAATAATAAATAATGTAATATTAATTACGAACGATTTTCCATGCATATTTTAAGTATTTGTATGTAACTATATAGTACTAAAATTGAATTTGCTTTTATTTTTTATTTAACCTTTTCCAACGTCCTTTACTTATAATAATAAAGGATATTCGTTGAAGTACTTCTGAAGCTGACAGTTATTAAATCAACGTGCTGAAACAAGCTACTATCAATATTATAGGAATTTCTGATAGAAAGATATACTAAGTTAAATAGTTTAATAAAATACATCAGGTTTAGGTTATTGATCGAAAGATGGTTTTCGTTATACAAGATGTCCTGAAAAAATACCGACATTCTTCGGGTAGTTATGGGGGATGATGGAACATAAACATTTTGCTTATAAAGTTTTTCTTTTAAATCCATCTCCACCGAGATACACTCTTCCGAAGAGTGTGGTTGTATTAGAGAACTTTTTAACGGACAAGCATTCCATTATACGAAAACATGTACTAGAAAGCGCGATTTAAAAGCTTCTTCAGTTTTTCTAGTTTTTCGTTAAACTCATATTTTTTGTGTAAAAGATAAACTACATTATAATGCACGAAACAGTTATTCAGCAAAATACCTAGCATCATAATGTGTTATATTTCTTCTTACAAAAGAACTATCCGATTCACGAAAAACTTAAAAAAACTGAAAAAGCTTCTAGATAAATCAGGCTTTTCACTTCCCATTTTGGAGTCGAGCATCGGTCGCGGAACCGGGCGGACGTTGTTTAATCTCAGTGACCGCTACATCCATTTTTTCAGGTTTTCGTTTTTTCTCGATTTTGCATCTTTAGCTTCAGTTCTATTGACTACTAAAGTGATTCGGTCCAAAATCCGCTATCAATGTTAAAATTATATTTGAAAAGTATTTTTCAGAGCAAAACTGGCCAAATCCACGTTTTTTCAGTAAACCCGGCTATATCCGATTGCCTTTATGAAGAGCCTGCCGTATTAATATAAGTTAACTTTTTTATTCTGTTTAATTTTTTAACTAATAATGTGCGTTATTTTGTTGTTTATAGATATATTTTGTCATTATTTTTGAAAAATAAAGTTCGTTTCCACATTTATTAATGGATGGAAGCAAACCCGGTTATATTCAGAACATTTTTTGAAATTTTAGCCTTAATGTGAATTTTTTGAAAATATAAATATGTTCCATCAATCAAGTGTATTAATGACCACAAGAAGTAACTTTGTATTTTTTTTATCTGTAAAGGCCAGGAAATGGGGGAATTTTTGACATTTTCCCAACATTTTACCAAAATGAACATAGCCGGTTTTGCACGGATGCTCCTCATTTAATTTAATTTTTTATCCACAATCACCTTGTAATTGAAGTTTTATCCACACTTATGAACTGTCTAAAGTACCACTTTATCCACTAGTGGAATAATGAAATTACTATTTTCCACTAGTAGATAAAACCATGTCTCTTACTACTGCAATGTTGGTAGCACTGTCAAGCTATGCCAAATTCGAAATTTGTAGGTTAAATTTTGCGTCAATCTGTGTCAAATAACAAACAAAACTTAACCTATTAACCTCTCGAATTTGACATAGACTGACAATACACTTCAGTACTGTCAAACGTATAATATTTGATCTTTCGGTATTTTGCAAATTGTCACTATGACTTTTCATGGCTGTCAATACAAAACGTATGTTTTTTAGATATTTATTGAGTTGTTGGATAAAACGTTGTATTGCATTAGTGTTTTAGTTGCGTTTTATCCACTTAAGAAAATTAAACGCTCGAACTGCATTCTCGCGTTTAAACATTCTTGCGTGGATAAAACACCATCTAAAACATTTATAACAGGTGGGCCACGGGAGCGGGAAGTTTTGAAAATGACGTATTTCAGAAAATAACTGTATTTTATTAAAACAAATTACAACAATAACAAGACAAGTGTATGCCATTTTTATTTCTCAAAAATTATGCTTTCTAAATGGCCTCCCTTTCTCTCTATACACTCTTGAAGCCGAATGTTGAAATTCTGCATAACACGACGCAACATATCCAATGGAATATTAGCAATTTCTTCCCGAATTTTCATTTTTAGTTCCTGAATATTTAGTGGTCTATCAACGAAAATCTTGCGTTTTAGATAGCACCACAAAAAGTAGTCACATACCGTAAGATCTGGCGATCTTGAAATGGATTCGAAATTGCCGCTCTGCTGCGACCACACAATCGTTATTTTTGTAGTATGATTTCATCACAAAAGAACGTTGTTCGCCGGACCACGGACCATGATTACTAAATGGCATAAACTGACAAATGATGTGTCAAACAAATCTACGGCAACCTATGCATAGTAACGAAATAATAACATTTTCAAAACTTCCCGCTCCAGTGACCCACCTGGTACAATAAATAACTATTATCCACAATCTTGTTTACTGGTCCTCGATAGCCGGCGTAATAATGATTTTTATGGTCCGAGGGTCTATAAAATTGCTAATCAGTATAACAGACACCAACAATCTAATATAGCAATAACAACAACCTACAAAGAAATTATAGCACACCAAAAATTCACAGAGCCAGCCTGTGCTCAAATACCGAACTCTCAAATAAAACGTTGTATGTACCGTGTGCTATAATCTGGCCACCCTTAATCAGGGTGTATACTGTACCTGGAAAACGGGGAAAACCTGGAAATGTCCGCTCTCGCCGGCGCCGCTCCGGCCGCAACAAGTACTACGCATTTAACCTTGAATAACACTATTCTGAAATCTGTAAATTTGATTTTAATGATTTGAAAAATTTGAAACCCATCGAATCAATTGATTTAGACTTTGCATGTAAAACTGCACTGAAGGGATGCAGAGAAATTGATGTCTTGAAATTTAAGAAAGATTGTCGTTCTTGTTATCAAAAGTGCCTTAAAGTTCTGTTAGAAAAAAGTCCAATCAAATGTAAGATGACTAAGGGCGTCTCTTGCATTAATCCCCGTATAATTAGAAAATCAAAGTCCAGATTGGAGATTGTTTTAAAATGTTTGATTGAAGCTGCAAGAGTTACGGAATTTGTAGTGTTTATAAGAAATGAGGCTGTTATAAATGCTATCAATAATTATAATTCACAAAAAACTAGAGACAGATTAGACATACTTTATTTCCCGTTATTAAATACTACGTATGCAACAAAAGAATGGCAATTTTTTTTAAATAATATTTTTGCTCTCACATGGCAACGCTTTTGTGGAACGAGGGTTCTCAATTAATAAGGAATGTTTAGTACCAAACTTGAAAGAGAACACTCTAACCGCACAAAGATTAATTTTTGATGCAATATCTCAAAAGGGGGGTATCAAAAAAGTCGATATAAATAAAACATTTTTGACTTATGCAAGAAATGCTCACCGTGAATACAAAAATCAGCTAGAAAAGAACAAGAAGGGTGAAGATGAGAAAAATAAGATATGCAACAAAACAAACGTAAATTGGAAGCAATAAAATTGCTTAATGCTAAGAAGCGTTCCACTTTAGATTGTCTAAAAGAAATAGAAGAAAAAAATTGCAGAGTTTAAAAAATAGCTTGGTATGATATTAGAAGTTTAGATATAGCTTTATAGATATCATAACAATTTGATTTCTTTTTGTTGTTGATTGTATAAGACTGTGCAGTTGACTGTCCGTAATATAGCATTTAGTTTCAACATTTATTTTTATGAACGTTGTTACTTATTTTTTACATTTAATTTGCGTTGTAATTAAAATAGAATTTTTGTTTCCTTTTATTTTTGTAAATAAAATGAAATGTTATTTCGTCTCTTATATTTTTTAAACTCCTTACGAATGCTCTGTTTTCAACAATTTAAGTGAATCTGGAATTTTTCATGAAAAACACCTCGAAAACCTGGAAATATCGGGGAATTTTGTCCTCAGAAATTAGTATACACCATGCCTTAATGCATAAATAACTTATTATTTTTTATTTTGTCCAAATGGAAATACTAGTTATGAGCAGCGTAGAAAGGTTCATCTTGAAAAATTTTCGTTTGGAAGGTTTCCCGTAAAGAAACATTCACTTCCAATAAGAAAGTTTCTTTGAACGTTGGTAAAGAGCTTCCCAGAAAAATCTCTTGCAATTCTCCTGTTATTTTAATTGCAAATTGTCATTAAAGGAGGTATAATACAGTTCCTTCAACGAAAGAAGAAATAGTCCTCAACTTTTTTATTTTATGATTTACGTACGTATAATATTTTTATGCGGTTTGATTTCTAAGTACTCAAGTTAGCAGTTTAGAAAATGAAAGTAGGGATAGCCATGGAACTACTGCAGATTTGACGAAGTTTAGAAATTGCAACAACTGATTGTAATTAAAATGAGTAATAGCGAAAAAGTGGATATGCTGTTAATTTTGGGTGTGTAATCGCATTTTTTTAAATAATAGGTTTGTTAAACACTGTACATTTGTGTAAGGCTGGTCTGCGCGCGCAAAGTTGCAACCCTTAGCTAAAAACCAGTTGCTAAGCGCAGCCTCGACCACTTTCCCCCAGTATCTCAATACAAACGTTTTAAAATTTACCAAGTGATTTTTATTTATGGGTTTAGACCCACAAGGGAAATTATTCCTGGGTCTCGATAAATTTCTACTGAACCAGTGCTAAAAGTTCAAGTGAATTCCCAGTTATTCACAACATAAATTGGTCCTATCGAAGCCGAATTAGCGTGATCAACCTGATCGCCATTATCTACAACCACTACAAGGGACAGGTCAAGGGCCGTTTTGGTGGCGACGCAGCGACGCCTCCGCCAGGGGAAAGAATCGGACCCTTCCTTTGTTGCAGCAACTGCTACCTGCTATGGAAATTTACGGTAAGCTGTAAGAATGACCTTCCTATTTCTATTTTTGTCCTTACCTTCCGATTTTATTGTTGCCCCTAGCAATTTTAAATTCGATTTGCTGGCATATTACGATTATTAATAAAAGCACATCCGATGTAAATTAAAGTAATAATACATTGCAAGTTCTTGCTAGCGATTGTTGAGTAACTACAAATCGATAAATCGAGTCGATATTTGCTTATTCACTTTCATACATTGCGTAGCGCTCGTAAAACGTTCCGAAGATGTCGAAAAAGGAAATAAAATTATGGGTAGCTACTGCAAAAACATTAAAAAATAAATTAAACGAGTTTGAAGCATATTTAAATTCTTTAAGCGAAGCCGAGTTAACTGAGGAAGTATTTTCTGAAGTTGAATTTAGATTATCTTGCATAAAAGACGCAAACACTCAGTATGAGGAGTTGTATATACAACTAACAGCCAATGCCGATGGCGAACTCTTACAGATAATGAGCGCTACCGATTATTTCACAAAATATGTTGCCATTAATATCAAATCTCAAACGATTTTACGGAAAAGAAATGTTTCGCGTGTTAATGATTCATCCCAGTCGAGTGTTTCAGTCGGTGCACAAAATGTCAATGCCCGTCTGCCAAAACTTTCCGTCCCCGTTTTTAACAGTGATTACACGAATTTTACTAGCTATCAGGAAACCTTCACTGCGCTAATCCATAACAATCCTTCATTAACCGATGTCGAACGATTTATGTATTTAAAAGACAGTGTTAAGGGCTCGGCAGCGCAATTAATTTCAAATATTCAGCCCACAGGGCAAAATTACAAAATAGCATTTGATTTAATTTGTGAACGTTTTAATAACCCAAAGCTCATAATAAATAATCATGTAAAGGCGATTTTTGAGTTAAAACCGGTTACTAGGGACAACTCGATAGAATTACGCCGTTTATACGACGAGCTAAATAAACATTTAAGGGCTTTGGACAATATGCCTGTTTCTTTAGATTATAAGGCCATATTTATATCTCATATTCTAATGTCCAAATTTGATCAAAATACACGACGGGAATTTTCGAAATTAAAACCAAAAGAGATTGCCACTCTAGAAGAAATCGACGAATTTTTAAAGGAGCGTTGTCAATATTTGGAGGAGATCGATTCAAACAAATTTGTTAGTAATACTAATAGCTCTCAAAATTCCATAAGGGCCGATAACCGACCTAATTATTACTCAAATACTCCAAATAGTTACGTTAAAACAAAACCTCAATATAAACAATCATTTCTTATCACCAACAAATTGGTTTGTCCGCTTTGCAAATCTAGCCACTCGTTGAACCATTGCCCTAAATTTTTAGAACGAACCGTAAAGCAACGGATTGACAAGGCTAGAGAATTAAAAATTTGTAAAAATTGTTTGTACCATTCCAGCCAAAATACTTGCCATTCACGCTATCTTTGTCAGATATGCAAGAATAAGCATCATACCCTGTTGCATTTAGAGCAAGGCAATAATACGATCACCTCAGATAGCAATCTAGCCAGTACCAGTGGCGTACAATCTAATTTTCCTAACACCGAACCTGTTACTGAAAATGTTAGTACAACCTTGTCTTGTTTTAAGGATAATGCTCCACAGGTAATACTGCCAACAGCCATTGTGCAAATAAGAGGCATAGATAAAAGGTGGCAAAGGGCACGAGTACTGTTAGATTCTGGCTCGCACATTAACCTCATCACCGACGAAATGGTCAGCAAATTAAAACTAAGTAAACAAGAATCAATGACTAAAATTTTAGGTATTAATTCGAACGTGTCGCAATCAAACTCGATTGTTAAAATTCAACTAGCGTCACTCTGTAATAATTACCGCACAGATCTAACTTGCGTTACAATTCAAAGAATTGCCGATAGCTTACCATTAAACTCATTCGGTAAGCACTCGTTGAGCTTGCCAAACAACATTCGATTGGCCGACACCGATTTTAATTTGCCATCGAAAATCGATCTTCTTATCGGGGCCTCACTTTTCTATAGTTTGCTATGTGTAGGTCAAATATCTTTGGGAAAAAATAAGCCTACTTTACAAAAAACTGTCTTTGGTTGGATCGTTTCAGGAAACTACAGTTGTAATAATCAAACCCTACATCAAAATTTGGCTCTTACAAATTTAACTTTAAACAATAACTCTGTAAAACACAGAGATGAGCTCGAAATTTCTGTAGAACAATTTTGGCAGCTTGAAAACGTTCAACCAAAAAACGAAACTTCCAAATTATCTGTCGAAGAGCAATTTTGTGAACGTCATTTTCAAGAAACGGTAAAACGAAATTCTGATGGTAGACTAATTGTCTCTATTCCCTTTAACGAAAAACTAGCCAATTTGGGCGAATCAAGAAACCAAGCTTTAGATCGTTTTTTCCGACTTGAATCAAAATTACAAAAAAATCCCCAATTACATTTCGAGTATTCAAGGTTCATGAAAGAATACATAGAACTAAGGCATATGAAACCTCTTGAAAATGTCGACAAACTTAATCAGGCAGAATCCAACGATAATCACAGTGTAAATACACTCAATAATACAATTCGATTAAATGCTGTACCTGAATATTTCTTGCCACACCACTCTGTAGTCAAGACTAGTTCATTAACAACCAAACTGAGAGTAGTCTATGACGGCAGTGCTAAAACTACTACTGGCATTTCAATCAATGACACCCAAATTTCAGGACCAGTCGTGCAAAATGACATATTTGCAACGTTATTAAGATTTAGGCAGCATGTTGTAGCCTTAACTGCTGATATTGAAAAAATGTATCGGCAAATATTAATCGACCCGCCTTGTGTAAATTTCAACAAATTTTTTGGCGAGAAAACCCTAATTTGCCTGTAACTACGTATCAGTTACAAACTATAACTTACGGAACAACAAGTGCAAGTTACCTTGCAACAAAGTGTCTTCAGTATTTGGCCGACTTAAATTCTGAAAATTTTCCTGAAATTTCGGAAGTAATTAAAAAGGACTTTTATATGGACGATTTGCTTACTGGAGCAGATACAGTTCAGGAAGTTATAAAAATTAGATTGCATATAACCAGTATTTTAGCAAGTGCAGGGTTACCAGTACGCAAATTTCTATCAAATCGTGCTGAAGTTTTGGAAAAAGGCTCCAGTGATATAAATTACTTCACAATACCATTAGGCGAGCGTGAACATTCAAAAACGTTAGGAGTTTCATGGAACTCATTGGAGGATATGATACAATACGATACTGTGAGTGATAACACGCATTCAAAAAACACTAAGCGAACTATTCTGTCCGCGGTAGCAAGGTTGTTTGACCCTTTAGGTTTACTTGCACCGTTAATCGTGAAGGGCAAGTTAATAATTCAAAGGCTTTGGCAATTAGGTCTTTCATGGGACGAATCAATCCCAATTGATTTGAACTTCGAATGGATTGCCTTTAAGGATCAATTGCAAGATTTGAGGTTATTAAAAATATCACGATGTATAAAACTAGCAAATTGTAAAAATATTCAACTGCATGGGTTCAGTGACAGTAGTTTATATGCTTTCGGAGCTTGTGTCTATGTTAGATCCCAAGACTCATTCGGCAACATTGCCGTCCGATTATTTTGTGCGAAATCTAGAATAAGTCCAATACAAGGAGCCACGATTCCGCGATTGGAGCTGTGTGCCGCGTTACTGTTAGTACAATTAGTGCAGAAGGTGAAACAATCCGTTGCTATTAAATTCGATCAAACCTTTCTTTGGACCGACTCCACAATTGTCTTGCATTGGATTAATTCTACGGCAAATAAATACAAAACCTTTGTAGCAAATCGGATAGCTTCCATACAAGAGCTATCAAATAAAAATGAGTGGTTTCATGTGAGATCCGCCGATAATCCTGCCGATCTGGTGTCACGAGGTGCTTCTGTATCTGATCTATTAAGCACTACAATTTGGTTCTCTGGTCCTAAATTTTTGTCTTTAGCTGCTGATGTGGCCCGAACAAATAATTCAATCTTGTAGCTTGCCTACAAGCGAACTAAAAAGTAACATTCAACACGTTATGAGTTGTCTGAATATTTTTTCCACTGATTTATTTCAAAAATTCTCCAATTTTACCAGGTTGGTTCGTGTAGTAGCGTGGATTGTTCGCTTCAAAAACAATTTAAGGTCTTCTAAAAGTGCAAGGTTATTTGTACCACTTCAAATATCCGAATTAAAGGAAGCAACAATTCATATTATCAAACTATGTCAAGCAGACACGTTTTCTCGAGAAATAAAGATGTTGCAATCCAATAAAACTTTAAATAATATGCCTTCAAACATTTTACGCTTAAATCCCTTTTTGGATGCGAACAGTATCTTACGAGTTGGAGGAAGAATTAAGAATTCGTCTTACACATACGATAAAAAGTTTCCAATATTATTACCAAAAAATCATCCTCTAACGCAATTAATAATAAAGCATTTTCATCAAACGCTGTTACATTGTGGTGCTCAACAATTGCTAGCCTGTATTAGGGAACAGTATTGGCCTATTTCCGGACGAAATCTAGTAAAAACCATGATACATAACTGTGTAACATGTTTCAGGGCAAACCCCAAAAGTTACAACCCTTTAATGGGTGATTTGCCTTCAAAAAGGTTGCAGCCGAATACACCGGCCTTTTTTAATGTTGGCGTTGATTACGCAGGGCCTATTCAAATTAAGGATAGAAAAACAAGGAGGCCAAAGATGATTAAGTCATATATTTGTATATTCATATGCTTAGTTACGAGGGCTGTCCATTTGGAACTTGTGACAGATCTAACTACGGATGCATTTATTGCTGTACTTAGGCGATTTATAGGGCGTAGGGGCAAGCCCCATACCATAACGTCGGATAATGCAAAGAATTTTGTAGGTGCTGCAAATCAGTTGCGCGATATTTCAAAATTTTTACTTTCTAAAGATACAAATATTAAAATCTCGAACTTTCTCACAACAGAGAATATAAAATGGGAATTTATAGTTCCTCGTGCAAGCCACCAAGGTGGCATTTGGGAAAGGGGTATACGCTCTATTAAGTTGCATCTTAGAAGAGTTTTAGGTACTACCTTTTTAGATTATGAACAATTTCAAACATTATTAGTTCAGATAGAGGCAACATTAAATTCACGTCCTTTGTCAATTTTATCCACTGATCCAACAGACCTTAATCCATTAACTCCTGGTCATTTTCTTATTGGCAAACCGCTAAGCTCCTTGCCAGAAGAAAGTTACCTAGGGACGCCTACCAACCGATTGGGACACTTCCAACATATTCAGCACATCCACCAAACGTTTTGGAAACGGTGGAGCAAGGAAGTAGTACCTGAACTACAAGCAAGGGTAAAATGGTTTCGACGACTGCCCGAGTTGCTACGTGTCGGTTCCATCGTTCTAATACAGGACCAAAACTTGCCTCCCTTGCAATGGTCTTTAGGACGGGTGATCGAGGTTCTTCCTACAAATGACGGTGTTCCCAGAGCAGCAGTGGTAGTAACAGCAAATGGCCAAACCGTGAGGCGTACAGTGCACAAACTTTGCATCTTGCCAGTGACGTAAGTGAAACGCGATCAATTTGCGATGTGTTGGTGTGCGCCTATAAATAATGACAGTAGACGATATTATTCTTGGTTTCATTTAGTGATCTATTACCTATGTCATTCCATAATTCTATCTGTTATATGTGTATATATTTCTATGTAATATTTGTCCTTGTTGTCAAGGTATTTCATTTAATTCATGATTGTGTCTGTTGTTTTCATGTATATATTTTTATGTAATACTTCTTTTTTGAAAGTATTTCATTTTTACTTCCATGATTATGCATTTGTTTTTGTGTAGGTATATATAGTTGTGTAATACTTTTTCCTGTTCTAAAGGTATTTCATTTAATTCCATGATACTGTGTTTGTTGTTTTTATGTGTGTATTTTTATATGATATTCAAGCTGTAAAAACATAATATTGAACCCGTCAGTTCAAGGCGGGCGGAATGTTAATTAATGTTAAAACTGTACATTTGTGTAAGGCTGGTCTGCGCGCGCAAAGTTGCAACCCTTAGCTTAAAACCAGTTGTTAAGCGCAGCCTCGGCACTTTTCCCCAGTATCTCAATACAAACGTTTTAAAATTTACCAAGTGATTTTTATTTATGGGTTTAGACCCACAAGGGAAATTATTCCTGGGTCTCGATAAATTTCTACCGAACCAGTGCTAAAAGTTCAAGTGAATTCCCAGTTACTCACAACAAAGCTATTTAAA
>CALNHX010004589.1:35628-124109 GCA_940337035.1 Agriotes lineatus
ACCTTTCCGTTAACGCGCACATTAACTACAGGCGCTTTACTCTTTACTGCATGGCTTGGAAGTCAATGGTGGATATATAGCTTTTCAAAACTAAATAAAATACTAAATTTAGAAAACAAATATAAACCGAAGTATTATTGTTCATTACCATGGACCTTTCACATTGGACTCAACTTTTGGTGGACTTTGATATAAACTGATTTTAAACTCATTATTACTAAGTAAATTACACTTATTCTCACCCAAATAAGTACAATTACAGATAATTTGTAGAAGTTATTGTAGTTGTATTCAACTTCACTTCAAACAGTAAAATATCAAATACTAATTTTGTTAAATACACCGCTTGGTTAATTTCCATAGCATCCAGTTTGCTCATCAGTTTGGTTTGCAACACCCTTTATTAGTTTTAAGTTGTAAGACTTTAAACATCTACAATTCTGAAGCAAAAATAGATATCTTAACTTTAGCACACATAGAAAAAAATCTGGTGTAATACACGCACACAACTTCCTTTTACAGTGATCTTGTAAAATTTAGATTTTCAATTTTTACGCATTTGTCAAAAATTACAAATTCTCCAAAAACCGGACAAAATGGAGCGTTAGTTCTCTAAAATTTTAAGCTGAATTCAAAAATGTAATAATATACCGCGTGTTCTATTTAAAATAGAAGCTAATAAAATTTTTTTAAAAAATAAACCCATTTTAGAGGTATTCAACTGAAAAATCACCTATTTCACATCAATACACAGTAAAAATTTAACAAAAATGTAAAGTTTGGAAAAAATCGTTAGAGCCGATTTTGAAAAAACTGAAAAATCACAAGAGTAAACACATAATTCCAGTTATGCCATTCTCTTCAAAAGCTTTCTGTGGCATGTAGATAGTACACAAAACATATATGAAGCTTCAACGTCATAGCTCTTTTTGTTTTGAGATATTCTGATCACAGACTCACAGACACACAGACAGACAGACCAATAGAAAAAACATGTTTTTTTGGATTTAGGGGACACTAAAACGTGAAGATCTGTTGAAAACTCAATTTTGAATTTTTGGGATAAATGCAATACTTTATTGTAAAAGGATGTAAAAAACTCATTTAGGGTACGTGTGAGGAAGGATAAATGTTTTGGCTTTACCTGCTGGCGAAAGTTTTATTTGGGTATTTTTTCTGGCTGGTAAATATCGGTTTAATTGGGCTAACTCGCCGAGACGGGTAGGGGTTCCAGCTACACTAATAGAGAAAAAAAAGAAAAGGGCGACAAGTTCTCCACGTTGTTTTAATCCTTGCGTCGGACCATCACAAGGTAGAAATAATTCCAGCAGGAACAACGAAATCAAAGTATCGATCAATAAAATATCACAGCTTTATTTTAATTTTGGTGGGTACTATAGTGCAATATCACAAGCATGCATGTTTAAATATAAGTACAAATATAAATATAAACATGTGCAAGTTTAGGCAGGCATACGACGCGACGGACAAAACATACACACAAAAAACAATTATGTTCGGACGCCGCAATAACATAAAGAAAAATAATTAAACAACTATAGGTCGCAGAGCGGGTTCAACCAATAATACGCCGGTACAGAGCAGTGCAAGTATATTCCGGCTAACGTTTAGCCCCGAATGTTAGCTCTAATTGACGTTAAAACTACGCTCCAGAATTTTTAGCGGTCGGAAGCAACGTACGTCTAGCGTGGCCACACCTTACGCCGAGGTCCCTATTGATATAAAGGCATCAAGGTATCCATGAATAATACAGCAAAGACTTGTATCTGCTCTTTAACAGATTTAATACAGGCGTAAAATAAATAACCGGGTTGTGGAGACTTGAATTTGAACATGCGACTTCCGTGATTGGTCCACCAGCCACTACATTCGTCTAGCGGCTATCTTCACGCTGGCGGCATGCGAGCAAAATAGAAAAGTGTAAATACAAATCTAAATTTAAATATATACAGGGGCCGAGTGTTTAACGCGCTACACTGTTAATCACAGCTATGGCATGCTACCAGATAAGTGTAAAAAGTAAAATTCAAATAGGATGCTATCAAAGTTCGGAGTCCTATGATATCTAATCTCTAACTTGTAGGATGCCCCACTGTGAAGCAGCGGAATCAAGGCCGACAGAACTTTGGTAAGCCTAATTGACTTTAATCAATAAACTGAAAAAAGTGACCGCACGAATTTTGCGGCAGCCCTAACATTCATATCTTAAACGAAAACACCTACAAAAAGACCGAGGTACATAAGCTACTCTCGTACGATCTGTGCTAATGATGTAACGCATGCCCTAGTTTCCATCTGTACGAAGCACTACTATTCTATTATAAAATACACCAGGCGCAATGTGTAATAACTATGCTAGAGTTTTGCTTGCAGGAAGGTACGTCGGAATCTAACCTTTCCGTTGGCTTCCATGTAGTCTGGCGCAGCTGGAGGCAGCAGGGAAGCGAAGGTCACGGCAGCAGCTGCTGACGGCGGTTCAAGCTATGGAGGCTGTGGGTGGCCTGCAGGTGGGTGAAATGCAGTCACTTATTCCCTAACGTAGCCCTCAGGCGTTGCGAAATAATCAGGCAATTTGACAGTTTCAGGAGCCCAGATCGACGGACTGGATACCAGCAAAGTGCAACTGAACGGGGAATGCTTAATCCCAACAGGAAATAGCTAGAACGTATAATGCCCAAATGAGCCCGCGAATAAGAAGATAGGGCCTTATCTTACCTAACGATGGTATGAAGCCAAGGGAACGCGCTGAAGTTGGTCCCAGAAATCCGCAAAATCTACAGGATGTAGGTAAGCAACTATATAACAATTACGAACGTCCGAAACAAAGCAATAGTATTTCTAGATTCTCCATGAAAACTATTCGGAAGGGTAGTCCCAACCAAAGGGCCTTTTGAAGCACTTAAGTGCAGGGAAAACCAACTAGCACGGCTTTGCTTGGAAAGAAGGCGGAATTTGACACCAGCTTACAGGTCACAAGATAACAAAATTTTTGGGCAAGTGGACCAAGAAAAACTTCCTGGAAGATACGACTGCAACAAGAGATAACAAATTTGTTCTGGCAACAATTCAGGCCAGAAAATAGTTTATAAGGAATGCATGTAAAATTGCCTAACCACCAGTCTTTAATATTTGTAGAAATGAAGCCAAAATAAATTTAATTAGAAAATTCTATGCTAATTACTACGGGAGTTGCTTACCAAACTGCTTGATAATTATAGGAAAATATTTGAAACTAGCATACAGCTAACCAGACCTAATCTAAAGCATGCAAAATTACCAAAAAGCCACCTATTAATACTTAAGGATAAAAATTCAACTAGCAAATGTTGACTGATACAGGGGACGCTTCAAAATTACCGTAACATAGGCCTTGGAAAGAAAGATAGAAAATCTAGTCATGTCTTACCTTAAGTGTGTAGGTGAATGTCAGATTGCATTTTGTTTATGAAAACATCTGCTACTGTGACAGGCAAAAGTTTACGCTGCATTAAGTTTACTTGTATCAAACAAAATGGAAAATAAGATGGCTTCACTCAACAACGAGTGTATTAATCATAACAGTCAATAAAAATTGTTTTTATTTAGTGTTTTGTATATTTTTAGGAAAATAGTTCAAAATCAAGATGTAATTTAGTTCTCTTCGACTTATGGTAGTTCATTTGCTTCAATGGGTATCGGCAAGGCGGTCTATATTGTTCCAGGCCATGACATTGGCTCTGCTGTCAGATTGTGTGCTAAGCCATTCCAAGACACACTAAGTTTTGTTTGTTTGAAATATATTTGACATTAAAAACTATTTTGACAAGGCAGTTCATATAAGTTACAAAACTGCCTTTGAAGTGTTTCGTACCAAGCTGCAAGTCAACTTACGTTTCATCAGCTGCTCCATATGTTAGCTTGTTGGAGTTTCCATCTAATGGAACGGTGGCACAAACAAATAAGTTTTGCATTAAGAGAACTGGCGGATTTGAAAGGCTAGTGATGTGTATGAAAAGCACTTTAAAAGAGAGGATATAAAAGGTAATAAGATAAACAGACTTGTTCTGACCGCAATATCACTAGCTTACAAGCAAGTTATTTTGAAGAAATCATTGTTTTAGATAGAGTCAAAATTAGTAGCAATGGAAAATTAGGTACCTATACATTAGGAATTGTTTTTAAATCGAATATTACATTGAAGTGGGGCACTACGATGTAAATAACAGTGATTTTATAGATTTTTTTCAAGTGATATGTATCACAATGACAGGAATAGTGCACTGACAGATTGTTTATTTAGTGACAACTAGTAATTTTTTGTTAAAGATTGGCAAAGCCATGTTGCCAGATTGTGGTAAGCCATTCCAAAGGTCACATTATAGGCCCAGTGTCATGGCCTGGAACAATATAGACCGCCTTGGTATCGGTCAAGCTATGGCAAACTTCAATTTGATCATTGCATGCTGCAAATGAGTTTTTTTTTAAACACACGATATATTTCATTTGTTGCAGTTCCTGTCCCCCTCACAGCAACTTATGTTTTTATAAATTTACATTTATGACTATTTGCAACTAACTATAATTTAGAATCCTGAACTTAGAAAACTGTTGTAATTATTGAAGTTCGAATAAGTAAGAACATCATAAAAAGTATGGGTAATGTTAATCATGTTATTCTCAACCAGTTCTTTATACTCCAATAATAAACTTTGATAATTAATAAATATTTGTAAAGTTGTAATAACTCACTTGTGAATAAACCACGGATACTTGCTAGTGTAATATTTTATTAACAAACTGGGTGAGAGGGAAGAGGTAAACTTTTAAACGACATAGACTACTGCTGCAAGACTCTTCTAGTGAATTCTGCGGTTATTTTCAATTGACAATTTTTCTCTGAACCATAAAATGTTGCTGCTCCCCAATATTATTCTAACTATACATGAACGAAGCTTGAAAAGGGAATAAATATAGAGCGAGATTACCTCATCACCTTACTTTTTGCCGACGATCAGGTAATAATCGCAGAAGATGAAGATGATGTAAATTATATGGAGATTGTGAATTGCACGATACGTTTAGCAAATTCCTATTTGTTTAAAAAGAAAGGTTTTCAACCAATGCTTGCTTCCTGTCCTCACCTACGGTGCGAAAACTCCAACACTGACTAAAAAGGATATTAAAAAAATATACGTAACACAGAGAAAGATGGAAAGATCAGTTTTAGGAATCACCTTAAAAGATAGAGTTCCAAATCAAGTTATTACACGCATGACAGGGGTACGAGGAGCTGTTGAAGCCATCATACGTATTAAATGGAATTGAGCTGGACATGTAGCTAGGGTGACGGATAACATAAAATAAGCTCATTAATTTTTTTAAAAATTTCATGTATGCCTCAAATGCTAATTACGACATAAAACGGGTTACGACTTTACTGTAATAGTTTGTAAAACGGCAAATCGGTAAACTACGTTACGATGACTTGAAACAAATTTTTGCCAGCTAGACTCGCCGGGACAGGCGCGGTTCACTTCGATATTAGTTAATTAAGGCAACGGCCTGTTAGATTGAATGAAATGTTATAACCTGAGCGCCATCGACTCTGTAGTTGAAGACAGGGCTGTTTATTATAGTCGGAAGTAGAAACAGTCCTCTTGATTTATCGACAATGCTCGTGTGCGACGGTCAGCGTTCAGCTACGTTGGACTTACCTTAATTAAATTCCTTAGAAAGAGGAAAAGGATTGTGGTCGTAGTCCTTCATAGGCGTACTACGTTAATTTTGTATGTGTCATTTTTGCATTCAATTTTGAACTAAATTTAATTCGGTGTCGAATTAAAGTTGTGAAAAATATAATGCGATTGTTTTTAGTTGTTTATTAGCACTGTGCTGATACAATTCTTATGTTTCGCTTTTGGAACTTTTCGATTGCTGAAAGCCTGAGCCGCTAGCTAAAATCAATAGTCGCAAGCGGTTGAGAAACAACGTCTTTGTGACTTTTTTAACTGAGCTATTAAACTTGAAACAAGAGCAGCCTCCCTTATTTCAATTGTTTATTTTAACATTTACATAGAGATACAGCCGATTTGTGTTTGCATTCTTTTTCGATGATAATTAAGTTTAATTATTTTAACTTGGTGTGGTGAAACGTCACATTTAAGTGCGCGAATCGTTCAATTGTGTGCATTCGGCAATTGAAACAAATTCAAGATCGGTAGCGGGGAAGCTGAAGTTAGTCGCGACCGTGCCATTTGCGGCTTATAGTGAAAATTGCCTACAGCTAGCTAAATAATGTGGCCTGCAGCAAGCCAGTGTGTAAATTCCAAGTAAGTGCTGATTGAGTTGTATATTGAGAAAGTACGCCTTTGCAAAGCAACCAAAATATTCAATGACGCTCCGATTATTCTTTGATAGCATTCGCTTGAGATCTGACCGAGCTTGCAACCAGGTACTGTATCTAAATTTATGAGATATACCAAAAGGAATGTCTAATTCTACTCCTATACAATTCCTCCAGAAAACAGTATCATTTTAGTGCCAACTTGCTTTCCCGTGAGTCAAGATAATCTACGAAGGATCTGCTTTCGGTGTAGTAGAACATGCTGATCACCTTTAGTTTTTTTCCTCTATCTGCTTATGCAAATTCAAATTAAGTCAAGTATCTAAACTCAAAACTGCAAGTCAAACTGCTATATCCTAGACAGTCGACGGGGCTGAAAAGTTAAGACGATTTTCTTTATAGTACAACACCGTTTTGGAAGGTTTATGGTGCTCAATGTAATCATCCTTTTGCGGCATGCTAACCCCGGGTTAGATGAGCAAATGTCGTTCTTCCTCTCCGAGTAATTGAGGTGCTAATTTATTTGCATTAGGCCCGTGCAGCGCTGGCACGCTTTGGGCGGACAAACACGAGTAACCGCTGAGATCCTTCTAGAGCGGAAAGGGACGTTTGGGCGCGCACATTTAGGCGCGCATTATTAGGCGCGAGCTTTTAGGCTCGAAGCTTTTAGACGCGGACTCTATTAGGCGCCTGGAAATTTAGGCGCCGCAACTTTAGGCGCGGGGACAGTTAGGCGCCACAAGAAAGAAATTGTTTGTTACTTAATTATTGCAGTCATTAATGTTAAAGAAAAATTAAAACCTTCATAAACAATATATATTCAGCTTTTTACGAGCCTTATTCAGTGTGTTCAGTGTTCATTGTAAAGTAGTACAAATTTACATATTGAATTTACATTTTATCGATTATGAACAATTAGTTATTTACTTTTTGTATATGAATAGTTTAACGTAGTGAAATTATATGGTGTTTATAATTCCACCACGTTAAACTACCCATATACAAAATGTAAATAACTCATTTTTCATAATCGATACAATGTAAATTAAATATGTAAATTTGTAAAACTTTAACACTGAAGAAGTCTCGTAAAAGCTCCAAATACATATTGTTTATGAAGGTTTTAATTTTTCTTCAACATTAATTACTGTAATAATTACCCAACAAAAAATTTTGAAATCAAGAATAATGTAAATTTCTTTCATGTGGCGCCTAACTGTCACCGCGCCTAAAGTGGCGGCGCCTAATGAATCGCGCCTAAACGTCCTAGACCGTTCTGGGGACCCACGGAGCTGCCCTTTACGTGGTTACAAGCCACCGACCTGAAGTCGTCTGGCCCTGTCCTTTTCTGAGACCAGGTTCATTTACACTTGACTGCCGAAGACATTCTAGTTTGGGACAGAAGCCTTTGTCTCGATTTAAGTTCACGCTGTGTTGGATCCAAAACGTTTTTATGCTTGTTTTTCTACTCATATGTCAGCGGATTTTTAATTTGTACAATTAGGCATGGGAACTGCGTAGCATGACATTGAAGCTCTTCGATACAAGTGCGCTGTTATCTTTTCAGATAAGTTTTGCACGCAACCCATAGCTGTTTCTCGCTGCAATATTGGCTATCGCGTGTGACAAAAAGTGTAACAATGATGACTTTCCTTTAGATAAGGTTACATTGTTAACTCCAGTCTGTTTTAATTTGCATATTTTTTTAATAAATTTAACTTGTAAATTTTAACTTAGCATCCAACGTAGTTTTTTGACTCGTTTGAAATAAACCTCTGGCTGGCGGTACGTCCAAATTTCAATGTAGTTTCTTGTTTGAAGCCAAGTAAACCGTTTATTTTATTTGGCTTCTTAATATCGAGGATAAAACATTTCCTTGATGTTCGTAACACCGGGCCTAATTTTGTTATTATTATTGTTTGAAATAGTATTATATTTGAAAATAATTAAACCAATTTTATCCCTTCTACTGGCATATTATGCTTTTTCGCCCCAACAATAACTGATCGTTTTTTATTTTAGGATTGTTAAGCGAGAAGCCACAAAAAGTAAGTGCGTCTTCGACTCTTAGCTAGATATGTTTTTGTAGTAGTAAACGACGTTTGTGTTTCCAAATTATTATATGTATTTTTTAACCTCAAGGATCGCCTCCGCCTAGTACTCATCCACAACATTAAATTTGAGCTAGTCAGGGCTGTGGTCGCCTTTATTTTAAGGTTGCGACACTCATTTTCAAGAACTCTACAGTAATTTACTAGTGAAGATTCAGCGAACTGGTAACAATGTATTTGGAGAAGACTTACAAAAAGTTACGCCAAATTTATATTTAAGATTGCATTATAAAACATTTAGAAAATAACCGGACTAGTAGATAAAAATGCACTGGAGGCTTATTAAAAGTATTATGCAATTTGGCTTACTAATTTACTGCAAATGTTTGAAAGACTATTTCCTTTCTTTGCAGAACCACTTATTTATAATTCGATAAAATTATTAGAAACAAATATTAACACCTTGACAAATAGATCTGCAAAGCTTCCGAGAAATTTTCCAAAAATTCGCTGCTAACATTATTGTAATTTTCAGATTATTTGCTAAAGTTTTTGTAAATTGATCAATCTTATTAGAAAATACATTCAAATGCTGTAATAAATTGTTTAGCAAACTTGAATTTGCATTGATAGAGGTTCGATTTTTTAAAATACAAAATTGCACAAATGTTAAATATCATACGTTTGCATTATAATTCCAGCCAATTCCAATAAAACTTTTATGAATTCTTAAGGAAATGTAGCAGAGTTCCAATACATTATTCATGACGCATCTAATAAATTTATAATTAATTTTGAGCGAGTTCATGTTAAATTTAAAACACTTGTTACGACACCAAATCTGTCGGCGTGAATTTTTCGCACGTATTTATGGGTTCCAGTCCAAAATTCCCGAAGCGTGTAGTTTGGAGTAGTTAATTATCTTCTCGACCGCCACGATTCTTTCTTGCGGAATTCAATATTCTTCTAATTTTTGCTTCGAGAGCCGCTCGACGTGCATGCGCCATATGCGGAGCCCATCCATCTGAGCCGCAGCAAGCGAATATTTCGTAATGTGGTATTTTCCGTTGCAATGCGAAATGGCCATAAGCCGTTTAATAATTAAAGTAAGCTACTTTCACGATTAGTTCTGAGTGTACGAATGCCAGTTATTGTTCCAGCGTCCTTCGTTCTTCTCTACTACTTCTTTTCATTCTGTTCCGTTTTTTTCTGTTTCTTCATATTGTTATATAACTTTCTTTACCGTACAATAACCCCGCAGCAGCCTCCTTGGATCTCCGTTACGCCTTGGCATTTTCCACATACTGCACGTACGGGCCAGGGTATCAATGGACACCTGTGGTCTGTACGATAGCCGAGGTAGAAAGTTTTCGATTTTGGCATCTTAGTCACGCGTTCGGCATGTCCTTGCTGGAAATACATTGTTAATAATTATATTATTGGTCGTAGCGCAAATCTTTTACTGTCGTGTAATACTATCAATTGTAATGAGAATAGCAGATCAGCCGAATTAATCGGAGATTATAGCGAAGGTTTACGTTGAAAATTGATGGATAGTATAATTAATTTTTATATAAAATTCTTGAGTTCTAGAAGACTTTATCGATGGAATTATTCATAAATCAATATAATTGGAGTTTTGTTGGAGTGTTAATCGCAATTCCTCATTTAGGATTTCGAAACTTTCGCTGAATCAATTTCTTACTGCATCAGCTAAATCAAACTCTTATTGGCCAAGTTCCGAGTGCTATTAATGCACTTAACACTTAACTTTGTGAGCTGATGTAAAAATAATTCTTTCATCAGGGTCCGCTTTGTATACACCCCCTAGAGCAAATTTTAATTCAGTCGTTAATGCGCTGATGTTTGTGTCGGCTATAAGTTATGTCCGGATGAAACTGAAATGTTATTCTGAATAAACGAATTATTGTTTGTTATTAGCCAATGCTGCTTTTTTTTGTTGGGGGTTTGTTATTCCTTTCATCTTGTGTCGTAGTACCTTACTCACTTTGCAGGGTTCTACGGAGTACAATTGCCCATATTGATTGACTCGTACTAATTGGTGAATTAACTAGTTGAATTTCGATGATCACGACCCCTCACAGGCATTTGGTTTGATGTAGTTGTTTGGAATAGTAAAAGTTATGACGTTGCTTTCCAGTATTTGTGTCAATGTTACGCTTTACTTAATATTGGAGTAACAAATTTGGCACTTTACGTGTACAACGCAAAACTAACCTTGAATAATTTCTAGAAAATTTTTTAAAAACCAGTGCAATTTCATCCTTAATTTGTACAAGTATAACATTTTAGCAGTCATTCGTGCTACTTGAAAGTAACAAATTTTTATTTTTGGTAGGAAATATTCTTACTGAATATCCTAGGTGTACTGAATATGTCCACAATTTTTTTTCTGTCCAATTACCAAGCGATTTTTGCAAAAGCATTTGTTGATCTAAACAAAATATCTGTAATATTCAGTGTACTGGAAACATTACACGTGAAAATTATAGTTCACAGTTAATTCTCTGTTTATAATAATTACTTATTTTCCAGCCAACATTCAAATGTGACTTTTATTGCAAGTATACAATTTTTTCAGTAAATTTGCAATAACATTCAGAAAACTTTTTTTTGAAAAATTTTAACAAAATGTTGACCATTTTTCCTGGTACATTTGCTTCAAAATTACTCTAAATCCATAATGGCTAGTAAGTTCACATCAAAATTTCAACAAATTTCTAGTTAAGATTTAAAGAAGTTTTCAGAACTTTTCGCATTAATTGAGAAAAATATATTTTAGTAAATATTTAGCAAGCTTACAGTAACTGTTCAATTTCAAAAAATGTTCAATGAAAACAGTTTAACAATGTTCTGCTTTAAAAAACCGGATTATCTTAGGATCTAACGCTACAAACTCGAGAACTGATATTGACTGCTTCAAAATATTAACTTTATTGCCAGCTTTGAAACAAAATATTTATCTTTATAGCTAATAATGGCCTAACTTCTTGTAGTATTATCATTGTTTGCGACATTATATCAGTCAACCTAACGACTATTCTCTGGAGTTCTTTGGCGTTCTTCAGCGTCGAAGAAAGGTTCCAGTTGGACTAATTTGTCGACGAGCCTATTGTGGAGAACCTCAACAGAGGGTGCGTATCCTCCGTAGTCTTGGGGCATGCATCGCTTGGGCACCCACTTCTCATAGAACTGGTCCATGGTTTTGCTTTTCGGGTGCAAATGCAGCTGTAATTAGAAACGTTTTGTAAAATTTATAAGCGTTGATACACCGAGACCACACAATTGCAGATTGAATAAATCTGTCAAGGTAAAACGAATAATTTTGCACGTAAATGTATCTCTATCAGAAAAAAATATTAGGTGCAGTGTACAGACAAGAAACATGTAAAGAGTTTATGTTGGGCCAGAGTAGTTCAGAATGGAGACAAGTGGAAACAAATGTTGGAGGCCTCTATCCAAGAAATGATATTGGATTTTTGGCTTAAGGATGACCTACTGTTACACTACAAATGCTTACCAGAACACGTCATTATTAAAAAATGCATAGCTCGCCCTAATCACGCCTCAACTGTTCTGTAACAGACAAATGACCGACTATTCGCTCAGGGAGATGAGAGTGGTTCGATCTTAACACGACGTTTAATCAGATTGAAACCAAACCTTTCAGCAACACCCTGTAGAAACGCGAATTCCACGGGAGTTGGGGGATACACATGTTTATTCATTTTGGCTCATTTCTTTCTACACTTTATAAGGTTTAAATCTCACCATAGATACATACTTCATAGTGTATGTGTCGCTAAATGCCTTAATTTACCGATAATTGCTACAAAACTACCAAAATGAAGCGGAAAATGCGAATATTGAAAAGTATAAAGGGCGAAAATTTCAGAACAGACTCAATTTGTTTTAAAAACTGAAATTGTCTTTACGCTTCAAATCATTTGTGTGAATATGGTTTTCAGTCTTCAGAGACGTTGATTGTATTCCAACGTCGGTACCTGCTCGGTACCGATGGAATGGACGACGAAAGAGTTCGTACCGATGACTTACTTATTGCAAGCCTGCAATTTTACCCACTGTGTCACCAAGATTATCCCACCTATACAAGGAAGAGCAACTTGAGACTGACGATTCAGATGATGAATATCTTTCAACTCTAGCTCTAGCAAAGGCAATATTTAAAAACAGCTTTGTTGTAATGTCTACTAGTAACAGAACAGTGTTTGTGTGCAAATTATTAGTAAGTAATCTTAAAAAAACTTGCCAACTTACATTGTTATAGAAGCTCTTATTGAGAAACGGCTTAAGCAAGAACAGTATTTTGTCTACTAAGGGGACCGCATTTATAATGTGAAACGCTTGCAGTTTTATCTGAAGCGCTTCTTGCACGTAGTCCATGCTCGTCTGCGTCAGTCGAATAGTTGCTCTGGTCAGATGCATTACACCTATCTGAAGATACAGAAATTAAAACTTAGCTTATGGGTGTACGAAAACTTACGCCAGTCATGTCGTACACCACAACCAGGCCATTTGGCGGCTCGTCGTGGATTGCCGCGTCCACCGTCATGTAGAAGAGGGTCATTGCCTGTGCCATGGAGAAGCTGGCGTAGTAAAAATCTTTCAATCTGAGGAATACCACGCTGAAACCTTCGTCGGTTCTTTCGGGAAGCACACAGTAATCGCTATATACAAACAGCATAATTACAGCAAAATATACAATAAAGACTACCGACTAACGCAATTTAATATCTTAGTTAGAGTGGCCAATTAAAGTTTCATATAAATACTTATATTCAAGTAATGCCCTTTGGCGGCAATTTGCGTGCTCGTTATATCATAGTATCCGCCTGAATTGCTTCCTGTAGATGGGTTGTTACAGTCTAAAACCGATTTAAAGCAGCGCAACAAGAAAGAGCTATGCTAGCAAGTTAGGAATCTGGTTGCCGACCCCAGCGACGTAAGATGCATGTGCAATATCTCAATTTACGCAAGGGACATAGATTTCTGATAGGCATACGACTCCATTCGGGGAGGGAAACCTTACAAAGTCATGGAAAGTATACAGATCCCAACAAATTAATAAGACTAACGAAAATTACACTAAATAATAAGAAAAACAAAGCAAGAAGCCGTGGTAACACATCAACAACATTGAAAGTGCCAAAGGGATTATGGAAAGAGGAAACACTAGACCCAATGCCTGTTAAAATAGGTCTATGAAAAAATTTCAAAAGCGAAATGAACATAAATGATCGTGCATTTTTCAAAAGCCGTTGTACTATTATGGTTACATTTTACGCATCCGGCAGCATGAACGGCGAAGCGTCAACACAAAATCGTGGATAAACACGCCGCGCGGCATCTCATCATTTAATGGGCAACAGCAGTATGTATGTATATCTTATGTTATTAATGGCTGGAACATCAACACCTGCGACCCGGTTTAGCCACTAGATCGTGAGTGGTCAGATTATTGTTTCTCATAGACCAGGAAAGAACGGTGTTAGCTTAGCCTAACGGCAGATGGTTACCACTGCCGACACAATCGACTCCCTTACTACAAGCCTGACGGTCTATCCACTGCGCCACCCAGCTAGTTGGTAACAGCGTGAAAGTCTATATCATAATACTGGTTACAATGTCGAATTTGTCATATCGAACTTCATTTCGCGTTAGGAGGCGACGAACATATCATAAGAGTGTGCCGTGTCCAAATATAAGCGAGCAGAGACGTGCGTCTCGGAGCGGGGTCTAGGACAACTCGGCGCCGCCATCTCGGCGCCGCCACTTCGGCGCCGCCACTTCGGCGCCGCCATATCGGCGCGGGGCCAGCTCGGCGCGAGGACAACTCGGCGCGGAGCCATCTCGGCGCCAGCCAACTCGGCGCGAGGCCATCTCGGCGCCGAATTTAAATTCGCAAACTACAGTGTGCACTACGTAAGAAAATTATTATAAACAAATAATAAATAAAGTGATCGCCAAAAAGCTGGCATCAAATAAAAAAAAATATTTAGAATTTCTTGGAAAATCAAACACTAACAACCAGAGGTAATTGCAAAGTGATTACAAATGGGCCAAACAAAAGTTGTCACATGACTTCCGTTATCAGAAAAATTTTACATTTTTTTTTTAATAATTACGAAACACGCATTGAAATTTATTATGAAATAAAAAACTTGGTTAAAAATATTTGTTTTTCCATAGCAGTTTTTGTTAAAAGTAAAATTCTTTGATATGGGACCTAAACATAAAAGAAAATGTGAGAGATCAAAGTTGGCCAGGGATTTTGAAATTTTGGTATAGGAGCCTAGATGTTGATTCTAAACAATTTTTCTTAATAACTTTTTGTCATATTTTCTACATAAAAAGCACGCTACTCTACAGTAAAATAGGTTTTTTGAAAACTTCAAAGGCATACTTGATTTTTCAAAACTGAAATGCTGTTCGAAATTCGCTTTTAATCAAGCAGGGCTGAACCCCAAAAAAGTTCCTTGACCCAAAATATTATGATTTAACTCAACTTACCTATATACAAAGTTGCTTAGTCTTCAAAAATTATTAGCTTTTTTAAATTTTTTCAAGTAAGTCGAAAAATCTGATAGATTTTATAAATTTTTTGGCCATGCGTTTGTACCAATAAACTACAGCTTTTTGTGGAATAAACCTCAATTTCGAAAATTACAGGGTGTTGAAAAACGTTGTCATAATAAATTATCCATCCATATTTTTTTAATACCTTGTATAATCATAACCAATGTTTTTTTGTGAATAGCTACTTCAGTTTAAAAGCTATTTCCTCTCTTACAAAATTTTAGTTCGGTAAACGGTTTAGCCACAAAAAATATTTTCTAAATTTCTACAAGCCTGAATCAGTAATTGTAACTTAACACTAGGTTTGTAGCGATTTAGAAAATATTTTTTTGTGGCTCAACCGTTCACCCAACTAAAATATTGTAAGAGAGGAAATAGCTTCTAAATTAAAGTAACTATTTAAAAAAAATGTAGTGATTATACAGGAGGTTGAAACATTTAAAAAAGTTAATCATTTTTAAAGCCCTCTAGCGGCTCTACTAAGCAACTTTGTATATAGGTAAGTTGAGTTAAATAATCATATTTTGGGCAAAGAAACTTGTGATGTTTCGTTGTACACGTATTTTCCAGACACACTATATACAGGGTTATTTTTAAGTTGATTTTTTCCGTTTACCAGGAAATAAAGCTAAAAAAATAAGGTTTTTCTTTATTTACCACTTTTCCGAAATATGAAAACTAACGAAGGTGTTAGAGTTTTAAATTAAAAACTAAACTTTGGCGCAAAGGTGGCTGGACAATTTTATTTTTGTTTATCTCTGTTGTCAAGCAATGACCTGTCAACTAGTTTTCCATTGGAATTTTCTTAATGTTATTGATACAATAATGGCTCATGTTTATGAAAATAATGAATGAGTGAATATGCTTAATATTTATTGGGAGTGTCGTCAAAATGCCGCTGCCACATCGCTCTGATACGCGGAACGTGTGTGTAGAAGCGAATGCTGATAATTTTGAACATATCATTTAAGTTAGATTAAGTTTAGTTTAATTTTCGTTAAGTAATTTTAGTTCTTAATTTGAAACTTTAACACCTTGTTTGTACCTCCGTTAGTTTTGATATTTCGCAAAAGTGGTAAATGAAAAAAAGCTTACTTTTTAAAACCTTATATCCTGGTAAAAAACTTATCGTATTGACTAAAAAACAGTGGCGTACCAGATTTTTCTAAAATAAAGTAACTTAGGTGGCCCCGAGGCACGCCACTGGTAGAAATAAATTAAATTTATTTTGACGAAACAATGCCACTTTATGAAATACTATCATACACCAAGTTTCATTAGAATACCTCTAGGCGTTGTCCAAATTTTTGAAAAAGAAATATTTTTTTTAAACTTCAACACCCTGTATCTTGTGAGCGAAGCCGTTTTGGTTCCATGTTTGTATGAACCTTTTATCGTAGAATTGATCACGGAATCACCCCTTAAAGTTTGTCTACGTACTTAATTAACACCCTGTATATAGATTAGTTTTAGCTGACTGAACAATCTCAAGGCCAGAAAACTTTGTTTCGTAAAATGCGTCTCTATCTTAACTATACCTTTTCAACTTCAAATTGGGACTAATCAATTTCAAAATGGGAATAAACAATTTCAAAATGAAATAAACAATTTCAATTTGAGAATAAACAACTTCAAATTGGGATCAAACAACTTCAAATTGAAAAAGCTTTTTGTTAACGTAGTCTTTGAAAAATGACAATTACATGGTTGTAACAGGACGGAACACCAGCAACAACTAACAATAATTAGTTCCGTCCTGTCAAAACCATGTAATTGTCCTTTTCCAAAGACTACCGTCAACAAAAACCTTTTCTCAATTTGAAGTTGATTAGTCCCAATTTGAAGTTGTTTATTCTCAAATTGAAATTGTTTACTTCATTTTGAAATTGTTTATTCCCATTTTGAAATTGATTAGTCCCAATTTGAAGTTGAAATGGTATAGTATATGTATGTTTCGTAATTATTTTTAAAAAATGTAAAATTTTACTGATAACGGAAGTCACGTGACAACTTTTGTTTGGCCCATTTTGCAACCACCTCTGGTTGTCAGTGTTTGATTTTCCAAGAAATTCTCAATAATTTTTTTTCATTTGATGACAGCTTTTTGGCGATCACTTTATTTATTATTTTTTTATAATAATTTTCTTACGTAGTGCACAATGTAGTTTGCAAATTTGAATTCGGCGCCGAGATGGCCTGGCGCCGAGTTGGCTGGCGCCGAGATGGCTCCGCGCCGAGTTGTCCCGGCGCCGAGCTGGCCCCGCGCCGAGATGGCGGCGCCGAAGTGGCGGCGCCGAGATGGCGGCGCCGAGTTGTCCGGCTTCACTCGGAGCGTTATTTCGTTCCGTAAAAAAAGCTGCTCGGGAAGCTCTATCGTGCCTGGTATGAAAATCACGGTCTTGTCAAATATCCCAACTTACCCGAAGTACTAGTTGATAAATTTGAAGTTTCAAATACCGTCTCGCTTTTAAGTTTCCGCGGATACATTCAGGGGACAACCCGATAACATGACTTATTACGCTCTGTATAGTGGGAGCATCATCGACGACGTCCTCAACATTTGTCATAAGTTAAAGCTCTGTAATAAATTACCGCTCAATGCGTGATGGAATTGTCCTAAAAGCTTGTAGATATTCCAGACCTGCAACTGTCCATTCTTTAAACTAAATTTTGAAAAAGTTCTCCCTACAACGTGTAGAACTGACGCTTTTTCAGTACGTCGAAATATTTATTGTTTATTGTGCTCCCGGTCCGAGCTACGGGTTCCATTTGGGAAAGCCGCCATTTGTCGCATAGCTTTGGCATTCATATTGTTTTCCTCTATGGAAATCCTTCGTCGCGCTCAGCTTTACTGATAAGGAGCGGGGGTAGCCAGACGTCAGAGATGGCTTCGATTTCTTAGACTAAGAACACCATTGAGAAACTATGTATAGTGTCTCTAATATTATATCTTGCTGGAAATAAAGATAATGCTAAAACGTATATGCAGTATAATAGCGAAATAAAACAGGTTTTGTAATGTGAGATGTAACAACTGAATGCTAAACACCTAGGTAGGTGCGGAATCCTATCACGCCAGCGAAAAGGTCAAAGGCTGTCTACTGCTTTGATTTTGATATTGCACGCGGCAGCGTTGCTTGGCAGCCGGGGCGGAAAACAAGTAAATTAATGGCGTCGTTGTTTCTGATCTATAAAGCCTCGTCCACGTGTAGTCGTTTTCGGGGTACTTTGTCCCTTAGCGCTAATTTTCGGGTGGGAAAGGGAGGTTCTTCACCACGTAATTCAAAATTTTACATAATTACAGCGGCAATTTTAACCAAACAACGTTTCTTCTCCTACATAGAGACGGCTTACGTCGGGATTCATGACTGTGAGGCTAGACCACTGCACTGGTTCATTGACTACGAAGGCGGGCTGACAGGCATCTAGTCGGTGGCGGGGACAATAGTTCCATTTTAGGGAAAATTTAGCAGTGTTAGGGGATGATTTTTGTCATTGATAATCAGATTGACGAAGGGAGATACTGCAGGTCATAAGTGTGTAGGTCTCGCCACCGATCAAGTCTGATAGAAGAGGAGAGGTTCTGCAGGTCTGGATGAGGGGAAGAAATTTGGTCGACGTTAAAATTGTAAGAGCCAGCGTCGGGTTTTCGGGAATGGTTTTGGTTTCTGAGGCAAGTTTCGGAATGCTGGTTGGTTTGTTGCGATGAAGCTTCGGGCTCAGAAGTCTCAAACCGGCGGCAGCTAGCTTTGCAAGGTCAAACAGTTTCAACCAGACTCTAATTCCGGAAGTTTCAGTCGCAATTCAATATTTAGCATTCATACCCAATTTCAATGCAGTTTGAAAGATTAAAATAGCAACCACATTATAAAATTCTAAATCCGGATTTTTAGAAACTATTGACAGAAAATGGGTGACCCGCAATATTTTAAACTAATTGATACATAGTAGCTGGCTGAGGTTAATGTTAAAACATGTGAAAGGACTAATTAGCAGCTATTTACAGTTGAAAGGCCTTCCTGAGGTGAAAGAACTGGTCAATATGGTGAGGTAGAAATATATTTCAGCACTTAGTGCCTTCTTCAGTCTACATATATAAACAGGTTAAAAACAATACGTTAAAACCTGTTTATACCGATGGGACCACAATTATATATAACAGCAATGAGATAACATGAACAAGAATATAACAAGTATTGCTTGAGTAAGAAAGAGATAAACATAGTAGCAAATATTCGAGAAGGCTTGACGCTTAATTTAATTATGACATTTGGCAAGTAAACATGCCTACTAAAATAATATTTTCGTATCGCCATCTCTTTCTTACTCAAGCATTCTATTTTGTTATTCATGTTATCTCATTGCTGTTATATACAGAGAGATTTTTCTTACTACGAACACGCAGACGATATGTCGAATTTACAAATGCCGAGAATGTAACTTTGACAGTTCGCGTATTTTGTCAGTAGATAATATCTGCTGTCATTTCTATCTTAAAATCGATAACTACGAAGCAACGGATCAGTGCAAATTGTAAAATGGTATTATCAGGGTCCAACGGTCTGGAAAATTCAAAATTCTTTCACAACATTTGAAAATAGGCGTTCTTTAGCGTTATCAATGTTACATGGAGTTATTTCAAATTTTGGAAACTTTGGATGTGTTTCTCCCCAAAAGCACAAAAGCCCTAATGTTCCCAATAAAGACAGGTATTTAAAAGAGGTTTGTATTACCGCTAATGACTATCCAGACTATTTATTTAAATAAATTGCAGAACTAGTAGATTTAGCTGCGATATTCTTTCCGTTGGCCGTTTCAGAAGTATGGAATTTTGTGAAACTGTGACAGATATGCCTAAAACTTCCTCTGAAAAGTCGTTTTCACTACAACTAACGATTTGAAGAACTGCGTTTAAAAATTAAAAGGGTTGTTCAGAGTACTAGCACTAATACGTTTCTATGATCGCTTAGGATATTGTTTAGCGCAAGAAGGCAGGCTCTTTGAACAAGAGCTAATTTAAACTTCTTGAATTTTGTTGTTTGAAATAAATAGTAGATTATGTTATTAGGAGTAAAAGTGATACTTTATGTGGCGAAGCTGAAGTTTATTTAGCCGAACGTTAGTGAGGCAAATAATTCAGCTAAGCCACATAAAGTCACTTTTACTCCGAATAACATATACTATTTTATCCGCAAACGTATTCAGGTAAATTTCAGGCTAGCACTGTACCCCTGCGCCAACCTCTGTTGTTCAGATAACGCGCAACTGTAATGATATATGAACATACTGAATCACCCGTGCTAATAGCACACGGCCACAGCAGCTGTCACACCATAACCCACGGCGACAGATGCTCCGATCCGCTGCTTAAAGGTTTATTTAAATTAAAACTTTTTCGTACTTTTTTGAAAATAAAAACCGGCCTACGAACTAATTCTAAAAATTAGCAAAATTTTAAGCCATCATACAATTTAATCGGTCCAGTATCTTCGGAGGAGATGGCGAACAAACATAGAAAGAAAGAAAGAGAGCAATCATTTTGTGTGCTTAGGCAGATAAAGTACGCAAAAGTCGCTATTTTGTCTGCTTAGGCAGATAAAGTGACACTTTTACCTTGTCAATAAAGACAAATAAGTTGTCACTTTTGTGACGTTTGCGGATAATAGTATATTATACATCAAGGTAGCGAAGCGCAGTATTATAACCTGAGCGCATATTAGATACTGAGCGCGCAGCGCGAAGTATCTAAAGCGCGAAGGTTATAAGACGATTCGCTACCGTGGTGTATATACTATTTTTTGCACTACTAAACAGCTTAATACCTAAATTCCCAACAAATTTCGAAAATATTTTAACTGTCAACCTGACAATACAGCTCTATAAAACGTCAAAATTAAAATAGTCATATTTGGTAACTTAGCAATTTATTAGTTACCACGGTGAAAATTGTTTATTTTACTTTCTCTTCCTTGGTGGAGAAAATCAACTTCACGACCTAAAAATAGGCCAATAACGATGCGTTCTGAGACTAGTAGTGCAAAAAATAGTTTTATATTTGTTTGCATCTTTTTTTTACTGAGTTGTTTGTTCGGAAGAAATTATTTCTTTCTTCAGAATGCGTTTTACTTTAAGAACTACCTTCTTTTACTGTACTGTTAATCTCTAAAAATCCTGTTTTTCAACTCTGAATTTATCACCTGAATTAATCACAGAATAACAGTACCTCATACATTCTATCTGTGATATAATAATTAATTTAAAAAAATTACACTAGCCGTCTGCGTTGAACAATTACTTAAGCAATCAACGCAGACGACCCGTGGATTAATATCAGAGTACCTTTCAGACCGACTGTCCATCGGTCTTGGCGTATTTTTAGGCAATCGTAAATTCGCCTTGATTTACTCGTGTTCGCAGTTCATAAATTTTAACTGTATAATTATGGCCCATCGGTATATGTAGACTGAAGAAGACACTAAGTGCTGAAATATATTTCTACCTCACAATATTGACCAGTTCTTTCACCTCAGAAAGACTTTTCAACTGCAAATAGCTCTTAATTAGTCCTTTAACATGTTTTAATATTTTAAACTACATAATTTCATTTTAAAACTTAAATCGAAGGCTCCCAAGTGCAAAATTATACTTACACTGATCTTAGCTGCTTTTGTAAGTCTGGCCTGCAAAGCCTTCTGTCATTGGCGACATCCGGGTTGTTGGTCGTCAAAGCGTAATAAGCCTGTATAGTCGCTTTTGCAGCCGTTTGGTCGTTACAGCACGCGAGTAAGTATAGAACAACCTGCTCGTCCGACAGTTTTGGAAGTTTGGTTGCTGCTAACCAGTTTTGCATTTGCCGAACGTTCTCCTCCGAGGTGCGGCCCTGCTCGATGATTTGCATGGCAGTAAATCCATATATTGGTAGTGACATGTCGGGAAAATCTGAAGATTAATAATGAATAAATGACCTGAACAGAAGTTATTACTAAATATTCATCAGTATGCAGGTATTATGCACGTTAAAAAATAATAATTTACATTCCAAGTCCGGAAAATTACTTATTAAAGTACGAGTTTAGATGTTTACGGAAGAGGCGAGAAACGAGCCGAGTCTGGAATTTCTAAACGAGTACTTTAATAATATTTTACGGCCGTGTATCGTACAATGTTTTATTTCATACTGTTTTATATTATCGGCTTAATGACTTTCATCCTCTATATAATAAAGGAGAACGATCCAGACGTGTGTGTGTCCGTCACAATTGCAGACGCGATGTCCTGATTGAGCGAATGCGGGTTAAGGTAGCGGTGGAATTTGCGTTTGCATTGGAGAGGAGTGGAGCCCCGAGGCCCCTCTTGGAGAGGGGCTTTCCGGAGAGGGACGAAGCCCCGAGGGCCCTTCGGAGAATGGGAGTCCCGTGGGCCTCCTTTGAGAGGGGCGGAGCTCCAAGGGCCTCCTTGGCGAGGGGCGCAGCCCCGAGGGCTCTTCGGAGAGGGGGCGGAGCCCCGTGGCTCCCCTTGGAGAGGGGCGGAGCCCCGTGGCTCCCCTTGGAGAGGGGCGGAGTCCCGAGGGCCCCCTTGGAAAGGGGCGAAGCCCCGAGGGCTCTTCGGAGAGAAGCGAAGCACCGTGGGCCCCCTTTGTGGGGTGGAACCCCGAGGGCTCCCTTGGAGAAGGGCGGAGGTTCCGAGGGCTCCCTCGGAGAGGGGTGGAGCCCCGAGGGCCCTCTTGGAAAGGTGCGGAGCCCCGACAACCCCTTTCTTTGGTCAGGTGGATGGCAGAAGCGGAAAGACCGTGCAATAGCGCACACAACCTCGTTTATAACTATAAAATATACGGTACCCCCACCCAAGAAAAGCGCCCTTTCGTTCTTTCCAAAAATACTTCGATACTCAGCATCACTCCGTTTCGGTAATACAATGAAATGCTATAAACCCGCTATTTATCAAAAAAAACAACGACCATACCTCAAAAGTTGATGTTGCCTTTATTTTCGGAGGACCTATCGTATGAAAACGATCCAAGACTTCAGGAAGGTTCCTGGCGACCGGAATCGTGTACACATACGAACATACATCTCCCGCACAGCATGTTTAGGCACCCCCCAATACGGGGATTGATCTAGTGGGCTGGGATCTTCACCAAAAGATCCGCACCGCCGAGACGGAGATATTTGACTCAGAGTGGTTTTCGATATGAGGGAATTTCAATACTTCGTACACTTCGTGTCGAAGTAATTTTAAGGGGCCGGTATTGTCAGATTGATATCTACTTAATTTCGGCCAAGTCGCCTGTTACATCGGTCACTCATAGTAACAGTGACGCAGACTCATAGTAACAGTGACGCAGTTGTTTGTCAGTTTATTTTGTTTCAAAAAATAAACGTTGCATCTTCTTCGAGAGACGTAAATATGGAAGAAATTTTATCCAAAAGCACCGAAGCAATGGGAAAATTGATTCCAAGCAAATCCTCTACAAGGTATGACAAGGAATACCAACTTCTTTCCGCGTGGCGGAAAAATTTGAAAGTGGAAAAAACGGTCAACGAAGAGATAATGTTGGCGTACTGTTTAGATGCGGTAAGGAAGTATTGCAATTAAAAAATAATTCCCTATTTTACTGTAATACATTTTCTATTTTTAGTCCAAAAAGTTAAACAGCGATGTTAAAATCAACATTACTGGTCAACGAAAAGGCAGATATATCAAAATTTTCGAAACTGATAGCTTTCCTGAAAAAGCAATCAGTAGGACATACCGAGCAAAGTTTTTGCTCAAGAAGAAATAAATAGATTTCTCAAAGAAGCGCCCAGTAAGGAATACATTTTACTGAAGGTAGGTTAACTGGCTTTTTATATTTTATTTTTAAAGGTAAAAAAGGCGAGATAGGTAATTTAAAGTAAAAAGTAAAAAAATATCGAGAAAAAGACCATTTTCCCATTTCAAAACATCTAAAGGTCAACACAACTCCCGTTTACATTCCTATAGCAACTTTGTTTTTATTGTACTAGGTCGTAGCTATGCTTGGCATTGCTGGTGGATGCCGACGTGAGGAGCTGTACAGCCTGAGTATCGATGACGTGAAGCACACTGGGACCCAGCTAGACGTCACAATCCGCCATACAAAAACCCATGGTTACCGCGTGCTTACAATCATAAATGATTGCGATGGAATCAACTTTATGGATATCTACAGACAATACCGGAATTTGCGACCAAAAAACTACACCGAGAAAGCATTTTTTCTAAATTATAGGCAACGCAAGTGCGTTTCCCAAAGAGCTCGCATTCACTTGATTGGGGGAATACCGTTTAAAATAGCAGCCTACCTAAAATTAGAAAATCCAGAAAGATATACTGGGCACTGCTTCCGACGCACATCAGCAACTTTGCTTGCGAATGCTGGGGCCGATATTTCAGTTTTAAAAACGGCATGGTGGATGGAAGAGCTCTACTGTAGCCGAAAAATATGTAGAGGAATCTATTGAAAGAAAGAAAAAGGTAGCTAGAATGATCCAGGGTGGAGAAAATTTCGTACAAGTTCTTCAACAAAATTCCACTAGCAACGTAGTATCCACAACGGTTAGTAAGGGAGTGCATCGCAATCAACCATCAGCCATCACCATAGCTGAAAATTCAAACTGCACCATAACCATAAATATTAACTAAGCATATGATTTATTATTGTTCTATTTTTCAATAAACGTGTTATGAAAATTTATGAGATTTTTTGGAAAAAAAGACAAGAGGCCGGAAAGTTTTGCCTAGCAATGTTTCACTTTCCGGACTCAAATTAATGATGCAAAGTCATATTTTCCGGACAGTATGAAATAAAGAAATTAATTAAATATGACACTGGGAACAGATACAGCAAAGTAAACCCTAATTGTGATGGGTTTCATCGGCTGTTCAAAAAACCATTTTCCGACGTTAATTCACGTAGGGCTCATCGAATAGACCTTTGGAAACGTAGCGTATATTATATACATAAAGTAAGGTTCTAACATAAAAGAAGCTCTTTGCCAATCGTCAAGGTGCGCTTATGGAAAGTCAACCTGTTCATTATTCTGAAAATTAATAATAACTACAGAAGAGATTCTGAAAATACACAAAACAATTACAATCGATAAGCAACAGAAAGTTGTTTATTAGATTATATGGCTACAATTTATAATTATAATGGATTGACGAATAAGTTGAGCTCTAACTTAACGCTGGAGTTTACACCTTGAAATATACCCCATTTTATGCACACTTTGTTTAACTTTTAGAAAGCCAATTTTAAAGTAGGAAAGCCGGTTGATTATTCTTTCTAATCATTTATATTTTGTCTACTGACAGAAATTTTTGAAATTTTGGCAAAATAACTTTTCAGCATTAAAAAACGTACAACTCTATTTTACTTTAAAATTTTCAAATATTTGCAAAAATACGAATATCAAAAAAATCTCCACGCCAATAGATAGCTAAAAACTACTCTGTTTCAAACGTCACATGACATTTTTTCTAAATGCAAATTGTTTCGGCAATAATAAAACTAAGATTTTAGAAAAATCGATATAATTTAGCAGTGTAGTGTATTGTAGTAGGCAACACAAATAACAAACTTCAATTAGCAGACAATACAAGGGAATTACGGCAGAGTAAAACTTTCTACTAGGTATTAGATGGCTTTTGTATGGCGTACTGAGTTGCCAAAGATCCAAACAATTCTTGCTAAAGAAGAGAGTAAGTGCTCTGTTCTCTGAGGATGTGGTTTTATTTAGTTTTCCGTAATTTATTTTTTCGACGACTGACATTGAAAGTAGATTTTTCTCACTGTCATTTGACAACAGAAAGTTGACATTTGCCGCTGAGCGTGCGTTTTCATCTTTTTGCCGCTCGCCGAGCGTTTTGGGTTTCCGCGTGAACAAAATAGGTAGCCACGTCCGAATGTTTCCTTGACAACGCCCGTCATTTGTGGAAATAATCGCGTCACATGTCATATAGACTGCGCGAGTAATGTTAACTTGATTGTCAATTAATTTTTGCGATAAAACGAAATTTGATATTTTCCTTTAATAATATGCTCAGTCGTCGAAAAAATAGTATGTAGGTTTCGAGCTAAAAGTGCGCTTGCCGCTTTTGCATGATTGCTGGTTTCGACTTCGTCTCAACCAGCAATATTCATGCGCAAGCGGCAAGAATGCACTTTCAGCTCTTAACATACAATATACTATTTTATGCCAACATACAAATTTTTTTAGTTTGCCAACCAGTAATAGCGTCTACACCCGACAAGGCGTGATAGTTCGATTTGTAAGATCGTTTTGACCATGCGCCATCAGCAGCAACAGTAATTATTGGTATCCCATTGTCATCAAGTTCGACAGCTTCTTTTCTTCTTTTCCTGCTTCTATCATTTCATCCCATGCTAAAGCCGTTATGCCAGTGTATACTGATTCCTGGAGTTTGAAAAATGTCCTACTCGATATTGATGGAATATTTAATGCAGAAGTGATTTCTTCCAAACACGGGTAACTTCCACCGGTGCATACAATTCCTACATGACAAAACAAACATTTAATTAACGAATAACAATTCCAAATTTAAATCCGTCGGGAAATTCTAGTGAAGAATTTGTTTTTCGCTTGAACATGTCGTTTATTGATAAGTATAAGATATTAATTACCTGACACTGCAGCCGTTGTAACATCAAGTTGATCATTTGATGGATCTTGTTACGGTATTAAAAGAACTTTACGACACCCACCCAAGGTGAGCATCGCACCACGGAATCAGTCCTGAAAAACTGGCACACTTGCCCTGAAATCGGTTCGAAATAGGCTAATAGCCCACGGCTGGAACGCTCAGGGAGTCGGGCGTGAGTCACACGGTACGTTCTGGGCAAGCGTGTTGCGGCATAATATATATATAGGGTATGTCGAAATCATGAGGGCGCCACCAAGCCTGTCTTAACCCGGCTAACCGGGCCTGGACGGTTAGACGGGATCGAAGCACGCAAAATACTCCGCCGATAGGATTACTCAAGAATTGCAAGGTCAAATAACAATTTCGGGATTGCCTTATGCAAGGATTGTAATTAGGTGTCAATCCGACCGCGACTACGCAGCTGTCTTACCCACCTGTACGCTCAAAGCTCCCTCGTTCCGTCGCACAATAATCAGTACACTGAAGGGGGCGCTTATCTGTAACAGAACATGCACAAGTCGAAAAAAAACAATAGTTCCCTTAGCTAACAAATCATGTATTGACTAACGGGTTACAATGGTGCAGCAGAGTGCGTCACCCTATATCTATAAATAGATTATAACTAAGAACACCAGCTGGCGCGCGCTCTAAACCTAGCGACAGATGTTGAACAGTAATGAACAAATTAGCCCTCGCAACATGGACAGTCTGTAATTTTGAACGAATGTATAAATATGCTGGCGCGACGCCTTATGCAGCAAACAGTAAAGAACAAATTAGCACTCGCAACATGGACAGTCTGTAATTTTGAATGAATGCACAAATATGCTGGCGCGACGCCTATGTAGCAAACAGTAAAGAACAAATTAGCACTCGCAACATGGACAGTCTGTAATTTTGAATGAATGCACGAATATGCTGGCGCGACGCCTTATGTAGCAAACAGTAAAGAACAAATTAGCACTCGCAACATGGACAAATATGACGACAGTGCCTGTAGGCACAAGAGATGTGACGGCTCGCTCGCGTTCATAGCGGTAATCAGTTCAAAGACACATACCTTAATATGTAGGCGGTTGGGGAGCCTGGTACAGTTGAGTTGCGACAGGCTGCAGTCTTAGGTGGCAGGTACCTTCGATGTTCGACGGCTATAGGGATGAGTGCACATCCGCCATAATGGCGACGTGAGACGCGTCAGGACGCGTACGACGGGACGCCGAAAAATGAGCCACTTTCGTTCTGCGGGACAGATCCTCGAAGGTCGAGATGAAGGGGGCACGACCCCTTACTTACAGAAGCAGGAACTGGGCTCAAAAAGCACCCACGCTACGCCGAAGACAATTCGAAACTCACACTCACAACCACCACACGAGCGTTCTCTGCAACGGGCTGCGGTCAACTGCCCAGAGGCGAAACCGTTTGTCACATACCTGCCGAAGCAGCACTCGACGGGAAAAAGGCTGACGCCCCCGCCAAGGGCGGGAGCGCCGCACGAACTCACACAGTATCCGACCTCTTACTCGATCGACGGCTCTCGGCTGAATGCCCAGAGGAAAGCGCTGGCACAGGTCACCTTGGTCGCGTCCCCACGTGACTAAACCTCGGCAGCCAATCGCGGGGCGATAAAATGAAACAAATTAATGCCGGCAACAATGGTATCACGCCACACCGGCGTGCTTTCTAGAAGATTCGGAATTCTTGCGAGCGATACGCTCGGCTGCCAAAGCGCCATGAGAGGGGGGCTCCAACCGACGAGAAATACTGCGTTTGGGGCCAAATATGTGCGAAATCGTGATTCTGGAATTAGGCGATGGAGCCAAATAAAGAACTAAAAGGGTTTAGCATACGGGCACGCTGCCCTAAAGCCTAGGTGGTTATTTAAAATACCAAAATGACCTGAATCAAATGTGCGGAAGATGAGATTGTACTTGTGCGCAAAGATTGAAAATGGTTTTAACATAGCAACAAGTTGCCCTAAAGGCGTGAAATGCAATTAAGCATCTACAACCGCAAAATGACTTAACAATCTTCCGTGGATACAGTATCTAGTTTGCACTTGTAAAAATGCCACGAAAACCAAGTCTCTTTTCGCTAATAATTTCCACATTACAAAATGTACAATCGAAACCATTGTGTTTACAAGATTGGGGAGATTTTAATAAGTACTGGATATCTACTATCCTTCGCCCTGTAAAATCGAACGATTCTTGAGGTTCTTCACTTCTATGACCAACTCCGGCAATTCTTCATCAGAAAACTTTTCGAATATTTCGGGAATGGCTGACGACTTCTCGTTTTCAATAGAAGTATTATCCACAATATTTTCGCTGTTATCATCCGAACAATCACTATCACCATCACTTGAATCACTAAAACATCAACTCGCTTTTTACGCTCTGTCAAACGCGCCTCTTTTAATTGCTTCTTGCGACTTTTTGGTTGGGATAAATACGCACCGCGTTTCCTTCCCATTTTTGTTTTAATTTAAATGTAACAACACAAATCATGAACAATCAAGACTGAACAAAAATTTCTAATGAAATTAGAGACAAACAACTTGCGATTTTATACTTCAGGTACTAATTGACATTTTGAGGAGGGGCTACAACAATTACGAATTAAATAGGCACCTTATTAATTACATTTATCTCTAACAGCTGGAATATGAGCCTACAAGGTGTTTGTAGATCGCTAGACAGCTTATAACTTCATTAATAATAGAGATATCAAATAAACTTTTTTTTGTTTTAAATGCCAGTGCACAATCTACAAGTTGACGTAAACCAATTTAAGCCATGGCCTCCTGTTTTTTCCCAGTGATACACGACTTTGGTTTTTTAAATAGAACACGTTGTATATTTTTAGATATTTGAAATCAGCGCTAAAGGTGCTTTATGATAGCATTCTTAAATTTAAATCTAGGAACTTATTATTTTTCAAAATTAAAAAAGAGTGTTTAGCCAAAGAAGGCCATGAATTATGCTATTGGTTCTAAAAATTTCTTATGACCAAATTATAGCACTAAACGTACTAAAACAATTGAAAACGATGGTTTTTTAATTGCAATAATATGAGTTCCATTAAGAATAACATTTATTTTTAAATTGTTTTACGTATTTTTCATTTTTTAAAAACTACTTCTAAATGAAATGGCGAATATGGATATAAACCGTTGGAAAGCCCTTTTATTGTAGTTTTCAACTGTTTAATGAAACTTAATTGTTCCATTTAAAAAACATAGTTTTCAATTGTTTTAGTACATTTGGTACTATAATTCGGTCATGAAACATTTTTGGAGTCAAGTGGAGTTTGTTTTGCATTTTTTGTTCGATTGTTAGTGATTTTGCGTAAATCATGGCCTACTTTGGCTAAAAAAAATTAATTTTGAAAAATAATAAGTTCCAAAATTTAAATTTAGTGCTGATTTAAAATATCTAAAAATATACAGGGTGTCCCATTTAAAAAACAAAGTTGTGTATCACTACATAAAAATAGGAGGCCATGGCTTAAATTAGTTTACCTTAATTTTTAGGTTGTATACTAGCATTTAAAACAAAAGAAAGTTCTTTTCCCTATGTCTATTATTAACGAAATTACGAGTTGTCTAGCGATCTACACACACGCTGTATATTTTTAAATTATTTATTATATTATTTATATTAAAAGAAGGTTATGTAGAAGGTTTTTACTAGTAATCATAGCAATTGTACTAAAAAGACTTCTATATTTGCACAAGTTAAAATATGAAAAAATTTGACTTGTCATGTGACACGTCACATTAATTTAATTATTTTCTCTTAAAGCGGCCGAAAAGAAATGTTATGTTACATTTATACAAAATATGAGTTTTTGAGACTTATGCGTCCCAAAAACATGCTTTTTTTGAACTAATGAATTAAATAACTATTTCATCACTTGTAAAACAATATAGATACTATTTTGTACTAGGTAAAATAGACAAAAATTCTAATTTAATTATTTTCACTTAAAAGCGGTTGGAGAAAAAATATTATTTTTCGTTTGTACAAAAAATTATATTTTGAGACTCATAAGATTGCGGTACTCCGCTAACGCTAATGCTGCAAAGCGGGCCTTAGTCTATTCGAGTAATTTGATAAAATCTATAAATACAGCAAGATGTTTGAAACCCATCATACCATTAATAAAGTATTATTTATTATTCGAGACAGTAAATAGCAAATAGTGTATGTATGTCTACTTTCACTAAGTAAATATGATATGCCCTAATTTCTAATATATGTACATGCATACCCGTATCTATTTTATAATACCAATATTTATTGCTAGTTTGGGCATTTCTGATCGTTAGACTATTTGAAAACAAATTAAATATTCATTTAGACAAAAAATATGTACCTACATATTGAAAATACATAAATGAGTTGTACAAGAGTACCACGGCAATGTAATATTTAAAATGTGAAACAAAATTCCAAAGAAAACGTTTTGATATTTAGTACGAAGAAACATTTTAATCCGCTTAACTTCCCAGTTCTTAATCTTTCCTGAGTCTCGAGTCATACACAAACAATTAGTCTTATTTTTAGTAGTTATGCAACTTTGCATACATCAAATAGAATTTTATTTTAAGTAAATGCCAGAAATGTGAAGAAACGGGTAAAACACAACACCAACAGAAAAGTATAGAAGTAAGGGCAGCTAAGCGAAAAATTGTTAAATTTAGTGTTTTTGTAATAACTATTTTGCGTGTAGGAGACCACAAGACTAGTCGGCCTGCTACGTATGTTGTGATGACTAATGAGTTGCAAGCATGGGCGCAAATGAGACCCTAATTACTGTTGATATTTTTCTGGGGCGCAAATAGGCCGAAAATGGCGGTGAGCGCAATTGAGCCGGGCGCAAGTAGGCCTATATTGTTACTTTTGCACCCTCGAGGCGGTTGTAGGCTACATCAATCGCTGGAGAAAAATTGAAAATAACACAAAGTCGGCAAAGTTGACTGGTCACAGCGAGTTGCACATGATACAATCATGGTTGCCCAATTGAAACCTATCAATCTTAAATGACAAGGATGGAAAACTGAAAAGGTTGAAGACCAAAATTAAGATGGGAATTAATATTCAAATTTGAAATTTTTAGTGCATTGAGAAAAATCAGGTATTATATAGTTGGTTAATTGAAATTTCGGTGAAGCGTTATGTTTGGCAATTTCGTAGTTTTCAAAAAGTTAAAGTTTACTGTAATTGCTTAAATGATGTATCAAGATTGAAGTTATGATTATTAGACAGAATGTGTTCACAAAAATGTGAATTATCAAGTTTATTCGGGCGAATAGTTCTGTAATGTTCTTTGACTCTGGTTTCAACATTTCTAGTAGTCATGCCTATACATATAATAGTTATTTACGTGGCAAGCTTAATAAATTAGCCTTTATGGACGAGGAGGATAATTTGCAGGGTGAGCGACGTAAGTGAAAACCCTGTAATTCGGTGAGCCCCAATAAAGGCTAATTGCAAGCGATCCATGTACAACGTTTTATTGTCTCTTGTTGAAGATTCTAAAAATTCAAATTGGTGATTAATAAAGGATGTGTCTATTAAAAAACAAGGTGCTTGTAAAGTCGCGATGGCAACATTTTACAGGCACCGTGCCTGTAAAGACTCATTTACCGGTCAGTTCAGACGACAGTCACACTTTACATACACCTTGCCTGTAAAGATCCATTTACCCAGTCAGTTCAGACGACAGTAAATTACCTTTTAACAAGTCAAGAGGAAATAAATATTATTACAGTCCTCATTTCCGCAGTTTAATTTATAAATACCCAATTTATTAAATTTGGATTTCTTAAAACGATGAGAATTAATTTTGGTGGTTAAGCGTGAAGTGTTGTCAAACGTAACGGGAACACCAAATTTTCTGAAAATATTTTTGATAGAAACAGAAATATTTCCTTAAAAAGAAAGTGTGAATGAGTTGTCAAACTTAGTAAAAATGGAATTAAAGCCATTTGGATAACCAGCATATCGGAGAATCGACTTGAGAGACTACAGAACGGAAAGTAATATTAATGAAATTATTATTATTCTCTTTCAGTTTATGAATTTTCGGAAGGTAATATAAAGAAGAACATATTCTATTTTTGTTGATGAGTTTATAAGTATTAGAAAATATAAAAATTAAGTTGTTGCAATTTTCAATTAATTAGCACAAAGATTTGTTGAAACAAACAGTGGGGTTACGTTTTAATTTAATAAAATTTTGTTCAGAAATGAAGTTTGACACAAGTTGATTGTATATAATTTGTTCAACGATAATGTTACTGTTATCTTTGTCTGCTTTAATTAACATAAGTTTATTATCAGCGAATTTATTTTGTAAGTTTTTTAAGGTCTGGTTCATTTTAATTATATTTTTACTTCTTTTTACAATAAAGGAAGTATTGGATTTACCCCAACAATTCGAAATTGAGTTTTCAACAGATATTCACGTTTTAGAGTTCCCTGATTCAAAAAATCATATTTTTTTTCATTGGTCTGTCTGTCTGCCTGTGTGTCTGTCTGTCTTTGTGTCTGTGTGTCTGTTTGTGAACAGAATATCTCAAAAACCGAAAAAGGTATGGCGTTCAAACTTCATATATAAGTTTTGTGTACTATGTAAATGCGACAGCAAGCTTTTGAAGAAAATCGCATAACCGGAAGTAGGTGTTTACTTTTGTGATTTTTCAGTTTTTTCGATTTTTTCAATAACGGCTTTAACGATTTTTTTTAACTTTTCATTTTTATTACATTTTTAATGTGTATTGATGTGAGATAGGTGATTTTCCAGTTGAATACTTCTAAAATGGGTTTCCTTTGTTTTTTTTCCTATTTTTTTATTAACTTCTATTTTAAATAGAACACCCGGAATATTATTATATTTTTGAATTCAGCTTAAAATTCTAGCAAAAATTTGTCTTTTGAACTAACACTCTATTTTGTACCGTTTTTGTAAAATTTGTAATTTTTGAAAATTTTTGACGATTGTTTAAAAATTTAAAATCAAATTTTTGGCTAATTATAAGATCACTGTAAAAGGAAGTTGTGTGAGTGTATCACACCAGATTTTTTAGTTATTTATGATTGCCTTCTTTGTACTGGCTAGTAACCTTGTTGAGGGTTATAGCGATGAAGTCTTTCAGTAAGAGAATATTTTAAAATCTATTGCAGATGTATCCAGATTCGATGGCCAGATTTTCAATTTTTTTATGGTTAATGTTAAAATCTAAATCAGTTTTTTGGTTCAAACCTAAAATTTCTATTTCTTATTTGTTGAAAGTTGTATTACTAAAATATAACAGTCTGGTATTAAAGTTTTGTTGATTAAAGTGCAAATTCGGGACGCCCCGACCGCTTATCTCCCCATTACAATCAGGAATTAATTTATTGTTAAAGGTATTTGACATCTGAAACTGAGTTCTTATTCAGATTTTTCAAATTTTTGTATCTGAGGTTAAACTAATGTTAAAATGTTTAAAGAGTTAATTAGTATGAGAAATTGGTTTTACGGAATTTTTTAAAGTGTGGGTTGCCAACAAAGTTGGTAATTACCTGATAATTTCTAATTACTGTTAAGCGGCTTTATTTGGTGAGCTTTCAGAGATTTCAATTTCTTAAGTAGTTTAATTCGGGTTTTGATGGTAACTTCTTCTGCTTGATCTCTCGCCCTGTGGTCCACCGCATCAAAAATGGCTGGGTGCAGTAAATTAGTAATTTTCATGTGAGCAATCCAAAGCTTGGTAAAAACTAAATCACGTTTATTGTAATGTTGGTGTATGTCGTTCTTAATCCATTATTTTTCGGCAATGTTCATCGACCTTTGGGCTGAGGGCCCCTTGTTGTTAGTGTAAATGTTGACAAATTTAGTGTGACATTGAGCTTGAGGCCAGATTTGGAGTTGTACGATCTTGATTTTAATGTGAAATATATTGTACAACTGGACCGTTTTGGCTGGGCTAGCCTCATTAATCCAGATTAATTGGTTCATCTTCGTGGGCATAGTTACGTTAAATAAAAGATGATAAGGTTTTCGCCTGGGGGCCGGTCCTGGAAAGTGTTGTGAAAGTGGTTGTAAATTTGTGCTCAGCGGTTGTACTCAAATTAGTGGGAAATCGCGAGGAACTAATTCGTAAAAAACGAAGGTGGAGGGAAAAATTTAGATAAAGGAAGAAGATAAGAAATAAATTTTAGTTATAGAAACACTATCTATTAAAAACTGTAATATAACAACTATAAATCTGATAAAGGCCAAGATTTCGAAGGTTTGACCGGAGCTTGACCTTTTACGCATATATATATAGTTTGACCTTACGCATACAGATAGTGATAGAGTGTGGGCACTGATAAGACGTTTTAAAAGGAAACAAACAACAGAGTCGGCCTTGAGAGAGATGTAGACTTCCTAAGCAGCACACAATATTTCCTTTAGGAAATTTATATTAGGAAACAATATTTATGTTAACACTAGATGTAACACTTAGCTTATACATTGCGGATATATTTGTTGGAAATATTGCCTAAATATTATTTTATATTTGGGAAATATATCCTTGTCAATATTATCTAAATATTCCTTAAAAATATTTAGCTAATATTCAAGAAAAATATTATTGCTATATATTTTCAAATATGTAGAATATGCTGAGAATATTACTACAATATTGGTTTCAAAACATTGTGCTAATATTTGAAAGAAATATTTCAAAATTATGAGTAATAATGTAAACATATTTATTCAAAATATTGTAGAAACATTTCCTGTATATGTTGCTGTAATATTGAGGATAAATAATCAACAGTAATATCCTAAGTGCATTAAATTAGCGATTAAATTTTGATGTTTTCTGTCAGAATCTTCTGCTAAGAAATTTGGAAAGTCAATTTTCCGCTCAATAAAAAGGTCACAAGTACATAGCACGAGAAATTCGTAAAAATCTATTCAGACTAGTTTACATGCACGCGGGATCGGCTTGATCATTAATAATAATAGTAATAATAATAGTAGATTATGCAATGAGGGAGAGCAATTGCACTGAAGCAAAATAGCATTTTCTCCGAGTTGCATATACTCTTTTTTCACGTTGCAGGAAGATTTTTTGGTAAATTTTAAAGTAGGTGACACTGTAAGTCATTATGACAGGAGCTTACAATTATGTCAAATTCGGATTGCGTCAGTTTGTGTCAAAACTGACGCGAAACCTAACCTGATAACCTCGAATTTGTCATAATTGTTGTGTCGGTCATAAAAAAAACTCCCTACGGATTTTTTGTATTATTTAGTTTCTAGGGAGTAAATGTTTTACTCCCGGTCGTGGAAAAAAGACCTTTATCTGTTTCAGTCCGGTTTGTTTATTGCCATTGCAATTTATAATTAAATATAATTAATAATAAGACCCATTTCCCCGTGCTGGCAGTGGGAGATCCTAACTGAAAAAAATAGTTTATTAAAAACTAACGAGTTTTATTAACACATTACATTTGTCAAATGTGTTTCCTGATATAATATTGAAATAGAAAATATTATTAGATTTCATTAATAGTAAAGCCATTTTCTAATCAACAGCTGTATTTACTGCCGCAAACTTTTGATAAGGACAACTAGTTGTTAACAAGTAATTTTTATCAATCTGCTTAGTCAATCTAAATGAAATTCAAGTGACAATTGCAACAGGTACACAATAAAAGCTAAATAACCGAGACGTTAAACCAACTGTCAGATAATTTGACGAACCACACTGTATATAGGTTAAGTTGCACGTTAAACGTTAATAAACAATACAAACGATACCCGTACGCAGCTTGGATGTACGGTAACTGATGTCCTAAGCTGTTGCAATTAGCCACTGTATCCAGATACTGCAGGAGACGAAACGGAAGAGAATACTGCAACAACTCAACGGGCTGCGGGAGCTGGATACATGGGGAATTTATCTTCTTATACGAGACATTGAAGCCCGTTGCAATAACATGACAGACGGCAAAGCGGAGCTTCGCGAACACAACACTGCTAATGAGTTTCCACAAATGAATCCGTCTAATCGACGCGATATAGGAATCTGCTACTCCACGCAAAAACGAAAACTCAAAAGGCTTACAAAAACGACAAACAACACCCCAAATTCACGCACGCCCACATAGCAATGTCCAAAAGATGCGTAACGCACCCCCAAATGCATTGAAGCGACGGGATTCCTAATAACAATTAAAACAGCAGTATTCGCACACAGACTAAGAAGCACAAAACGTTAGCACTCAACCAACAAATGTCGCACCCATCTCGCGGACGCCATCCCCGAAGGGAAAACGCCGCGGGGCTGCACCACTTCAGAACCAACTGTTGCTTGCGGAAGCCGGGACCCAACTCTGATTAAAAATGCAGCGCCGTTGTTTCTTACATTCACGTAACTGAACGTACAAGAATGCGGCTTGCAGACAAACCTATATTTGTAACAACGGATTGCAAATAAGCTACGCCAAATGAGTGCCTTTCAGAACCGATAGTTGTAAGCGAATAACCCAGCGGTGTGCGTTAGAAACTACTAAATCCTTGTCTAAAACTCAATATGCTCATATTCAGGCGGAATAATACGAAAAATCGATATGCAAGTGGGGTCGTAATTTAGAAAATACGCTAATTTGCCATACGTTCGTACAAAACTAAAAATGTCCTAACACTACTTCACTAAAGAAGTAAATTATTTACATCCCGAATTTATTGTAACTAACGAGGTAACATGTCTGCCATTTGGATAACATGAAGAAAACCATTATCGCTCGTTCTATTATCTATTTTTAATCAGAATACAATCGCAAAGCTCACAAAACAGCACTCACAATCGTATTCACCCATTTTTTCCAAGAATTCTTTACAGTGCGTTTATAACTGTCAAATAAAACGCCACAGCACTATAGCAACGCCCCAACTTCCCAAAATAGGCCACTATAATTTAGAAACTGTAATAATTTTATTCTATTACCATTTATTTAACATAAGGAAATATTGGTAGTGAAAAAGGTTCTGTACTTTACACAGGATGTAGGAAGATTTACACTACCTCGCACCTTGCTACCCTCGTTCGCTTTACTCACTCAGGCATCAAACGGTTCTCAGTAATGTAAATCTTACCTACATCCCTTGTAGGTAATATACTATTATCATGTCCAATTCGCTGTGTGTGATAGATCAACTTTTCCGACTGTGTTATTTTCAATTTTTCTCCCGCGATTTATGCAGCCTACAACCGCCTCGAGGGTGCAAAAAACGGGATACGGAAAGTTCGTTCCCCACATTTCGTTCCCCACATTTCGTACCACACATTTCGTTCCGGGGATATTTCGTCTCCCCACATCTCGTACCCGGAAACTTCGTTCCCGAGCGAGCTCAATTTGTTTCCTAAATTACAGGGTGTTGAAAAACGAGTGCAGCGATCGGAATACAGTTAGAAAATGAAAGATATTTTAATTAATTTATATTATAAGAACAAAATAAATTGCATTTGTTAAAAATGACGGTTTAATCTAAGTACGTATCTTCCTGATATTTTTTATAGGGCCATAATTTCTCATTTTGAACAACTTTTCTTAGTAATATTTTGCCGTATCATGAACAAAAAGGGTAGTTTACCTGAAAAGAAAATATTTTTGCTTAACTGTCAAGGCCGACTTGTTTTTGAAAAACTGAAAATTTTCTTAAATTTCTCTACAAACCAAGCAGGAATTATAATTCCTATAACATTTTTATGTAAAACCAAAGAGCATATGCTCTTTGGTAAAACTAAAAATAAAATTTAGTTCCCTCTTGTAAACTCAATCCCGGGGCATACTGTATATAGTTCTTATCAGTTTATTATAATAAATTAATTAATTAAAATATCTTTCATTTTCCAACTGCATTCCGATCGCTGTACTCGTTTTTCAACACCGTGTAATCTAGGAGACAAATTGAGTTCGCTCAGGAACGAAGTTTCCGGGTACGAGATGTGGAGACACGAAATATCCCCGGAACGAAATGTGTGGTACGAAATGTGGGAAACGAAATGTGGGGAACGAAATTTCAGCAAACCGGATAAAACACACCTCCTAATATCATTGTAGTTTATGAGTATTTGTAAAATATCGCCCACATGACCTAGTTGTAAATATAACCTCACTTTACACTAGATGCACATGTTGATAAGTTTTCTTTAACTTTTAGATGCATATTCTTGCATTTTCCTGAGAATGACGTTCATGTCAATTAATACGTCGAAACATATGTAGCGCTATTTCGATTATCCAAATTTTTACAACTGTAATCTTTATAGTTTTTAAGTAAATAATATATGTGGGTCAAGGCGCAAACCTTATCATCTTTTATTTAACTAATGAGGATAAAATCTGGTGTGATACACGCACACGACTTTCTTTTACAGTGATCTTATAATTAGTAAAAAATTTAGTTTTTTTTTATTTTTAAGCATTTGTCAACAATTATACATTCTACGGAGACCGTACAAAATAGATAGTTGACAAGACACATTTTCTCTAGAATTTTAAGCATAATTCAAAAATTTAATAGTATACCGGGTGTTCTATTTCAAATAACAACATTTATAGCAACTTTCGGTATAACCGGAAGTGATATCACAGTTAAAATACTGCAGTTGGCCAAAGTTTTAGATTTTCAATTTTATTAGATCGCTATAATTTCCTATAAAATAGGAGTTAATAAGAAAAAAGCAAAAAAAAAGAATTTATTATTTAATTAACTGGAAAATTACCTATCTCACATTAATTCACATTAAAAATGTAACGTTTGAAAAAAATCGTTAGATCCGTTTTTGAGAAAATCACTAGAGTAAACACCATACTTCCGGTTAAGCGATTTTATTCAAAAACTTGCTGTCGCATCTAGATAGTACAAAAAACTTATATATGAAATTTCAACATCATATCTCTTCTCGTTTTTGATATGTTCTGTTCACATCCAGATACACAAACACAGAGACAGACACACAGACTGACAGACCAATGAACAAAAACATGTTTTTGGGCTCAGGGAGAGTCTAAATCTTAAAGATTTGTTGAAAATTTAATTTCGAATTTTTGGGGCCAATCCAATACTTCCTTTATTGTAAAAGGAAGTAATAATAGCTTAAATAATGCAATATTTTTCACTTTAATAAAATGATTAAGCATGGTATATTTGTCTTATTTTACTATATAAAAAATATTCTCTTTGTTAGTTGTAAGCTAGAAACGTAAAGAACTAAATGCGGTGTAAATGCCGCGTTGCCCCCGTTAATGTAATTCTAAAAATTTGGTGTGGTACACGCACACAACTTCCTTTTACAGTGATCTTATAATTAGCCAAAAATATTATCTTTAATTTTTAAGCTTTTGTCAAAAAATTTCAAAAATTACAAATTCTACAGAAACTGTACAAAATAGAACGTTAGTTCAAGAGACAAATTTTGTCTAGAATTTTAGGCTGAATTTAAAAATGTAGTAATACACCGGGTGTTCTATTTAAAATAGGAGTTAATGAAAAAAATAGGAAAAAACCTAAAAAACCCCATTTTAGAGGTATTCAACTGGAAAAGCGCCTATCTCACTTTAATACACATTAAAGATGTCATAAAAATGTAAAGTTTTAAAAAATCGTTAGAGCCGTTTTTGAAAAAATCGAAAATAACTAAAAAATCACCATAGTTCCGGTTATGCGATTTACTTCAAAAGCTTGTTGTCACATCTAGATAGTACACAAAACTTTTATATGAAGTTTCAACGCCCAACCTCTTTTCGTTTTTGAAATATTCTGTTCACAGGCAGGCAGACAGACACAGACAGACAGACCAATGAGCAAAAACATCTTTTTGGGGTTCAGGGGACTCTACAACGTGAAGATCTGTTAAAAACTCAATTTCTTATTTTTGGGGTGAATCCAATACTTCCTTTATCGTAAAAGGAATTAAAAAGCGCGCCCGCTGGAGGGATAATCTATTGTCACTGTTTTGCAATGTTATTAATGTAGATGTAATTGAAGTCAACTTTAATAATTTTGAAGAAAAAACACGATGTAATATTTAGAAACTTATATGCTGTAAATTCCGACGATAATTAAGTTACTACGCATTACCTTATTCAAGAACCCTGTATAAAAACCAACACGACATCATGTTACATATGAAGCAAATGCGCAAGTAATCTGGTGAAACAGATATGACAGATTTGATGTTTCAATTTTACCTATATGACATTTGTGCAAGTACATCGTAAAAAAATTCTTCGTTTCCGAAGGTAGTATAAATTAAACTATTTAAAATTTGTTTGCCGCTAGAATTCCTGAAGAAAACGTTATTTTATGGAAGTTTAAATAAAATTGTACAAAAAATATTACCAAAAAAGGTGTAACCTAAATCCATGTCTTATTGTCCAGTCTTAAAAAACTAATTTTTAAACTAACCGATCCTCGCACTTTCAGATATAATACTTGATCAAAATTGGTAGCTTATATGTACGAAAAAGTCTTAACTGTTTGAAGCAATTGTTCTTATTTTGTAAATTCGGCCATCGGTCGCCCTATGTGGTGAGTTTCAAAGTCACATTTTATTTGCTTCTATTGCGAGATCTAGCAGTAAAAATTGGTTTCTAGATGTAATCTTAAGCCATACGAAAAAATAAGTTTGATACCGGATTTAAAAAAATAAGTATCTATACTTACAAATTATTTTATTAAAGCTTCCAAATATATAAACACTATATGCTCACTATTTACTAAACTTGAAAATCAATACGCTACACACACTGAAACTGGCTAGAGACAATAAACGTTGAACTGAAACTTGCTAGAGAAATTGGTCAAGGCCGAACTGATATTAGATATCGAGGCTAATTTGCCTAGTTTTGGTTGTTGTTAGATTAGTGACTATTCTTTTACAAAGCTATAGTAGATTCATTTTTTTAATATATGGCAAGATTTCAACACTCGCCATGTTTTGTGCATATACGGTATGTCCACGGTAAAACTATATATGTAATACTCCTATATTGCTAGTAGGGTCTGTGAACGGGGGCAAAAACATTACGTCCGTCTTTTTCTGACAAGTACGCATCTCGTGCGTATGCCTGAGAATTCGAACTGCACAGCTTCACGTGTAGAATTGTGTGGTCATTTATACACATTTGGCATGTACGTTATCACTGCCTACTGTAGGAAGCAGTGATGTTTTTCATTAATATTTCTAATGAAAATTATTAAATAAAATAACATAATACAAATACTAAATAGAATACATGTAAAGTCTGTTCTCGTAAACAAAAATAATTAACATTGATTCATTGAACATTACAAAAACAATGGGCCACATGTGCTATTTATGCCGGCGTAAAGCGTCTAAGACTGATCGAATTTCTCTGCATAGGTAAGTTAAGATTGAGGTACCTTCGTTGTGAGCAATTATAAAAGGTTGATAAAATTTATAGAAATGTTAAAATATTTTGATAAATTTAACGAGAATATTACGATGAAAATGACAATACTAGTCTAGAAGTTGAGGAACAGAATATTCTATATTATTTTTCAATAGTTTCTTTAAAATATTATAAGATTTATTAGCATATATTTTTCTATAAACCAATGAACGCTTTTATTTTATTTATTTTGGGTAAATATTGCTATACCTTCAGGTATAGTGATATTAATATGTTTATGAATTATATTTTTATCAATTTAAATTGCCCTCTTTATGATTTGAATATCAATAATTATTCTTTGTACTAGCTCCTGAAAATCAGGGGTGGATTTCTTTTATCGAGATTGCTTATTCTGAAATCTGATGTTCTAATTTTTTAATTTTATTTATAAGTCAAAAATAACTTCTGTTAAATTGTAACGATTCGCCCAGTCGAACGCGTTTTTGTGAATTAAAATCAATTCGCGCGTTCCAGCCTAGCGATTTCTACGTTACAAGTTTGAATTTTCGCCTGCGCGGCCGACTACGTCATTGAGAGATCCCTGCTCCACGTATTACGCTGCTCCCACACTTAGAATGCCCGAGGTGGTTGCTTGATGCACGAATCACGAAGAGGAGCTATAAAAGCCGCTTCTCGTCCGTTTCAAGGGGCAGACTTCATTCATACATTCTTTCATTCCCTCCCTTCATTCCCTTCCTGATCCTGTCCGACCGTTTAAAGAGAGAATTTTCCCGTCCCGTCATTAGTATTTTCCCTTAGCTACGATCGAACCGAAGCCTCCAGTCTTGGAGACCGTGTTCCTAGCTAATGTTTAATTGAACTCGTTCCCCAAATAAACAGCTTTAAGAGACGATGCCCACGAATGGGAAACCGTTTCGCTGTTTAAACTAACGCTTGTGAATATACTGAACTAATACATTTTAAAACATCTCCTGGAGGACGCTAGTAAATAATTATACCAAAATTTCCTGGAAGACGTATTCGAAACGAGGGTTAAACAACCAGGCCGTTTCATATGTCAATTTCGTAACACTAAATAAATCCACCGTCTAACATAACATTTGCCCGGCCTTGAAGGCCCCTGTAAGATTGCACTTAATTTCTGTTTGACTACAGGACTGAACTTACCGTTCAAAACTTCTACCTGTCATAACACCGGAGATCTGCGGCGCCCTCGGAGCCGTGAGCTGTCGAAGTCGTCTCCACGTACCGGAACCCCAGGTGGACAAACGTCGATAACTTCTCCTCCGGCCGCAACTCGCACTACCACTTCACAGTATCTCCGAGATTCACAACGCTAGCCCGGTGTCGTAAGGCGAAAAACATAACATATTCGAAATAACCTATATATGCAGCTACACGCGGTTTTCAACGTTGGACGTGACATTCGAGCGCGAAGGTTGGCTCCACTGCAAATTACTTTGGGCAAATCGTCTCCCCAGCCAGTGGCGTCCCGTCGATTTCTGCAGAAGGCGGCCAATCGGACCTTCCACACACAGATGCAAAACGGGTTGCCGGCGCGTAAGGAACTGGCAACTGGGTGCCCATCATAATTAATTAAATACATTTTATTTGATTTCTTAAGAGTGATCCTTATGTTTGTAAATATTGAACATTATAATTAAACTGTCTAAAATTATCCTAGTGTTTGCTTGCTAATTTCCAAGTGTATATCTGACTGAACCAAATTATCTCCGACTGAGAAAGATACCCGAAGGAAATTTATTAAATTCATTAGCCCTAATTAGCAAAGGGCGAGTACCGTTTCAAAATGATATGTCAAATAGTTTTGAAAATTAAATGAGAAATACCATATCGTTTCATTACCACACAACAGTATCAACCAGTAAGTAATTCTTTAATAACCAATTCACCTTTTTAGTCTTTATTTTCTTATTTCAGTGCTTGCCTTACTACTTAATACCACCCACCTTCCACTTGAATTTAACAATGTCCTGGATGTCAACCAAACTGCTCCACTCTGCCTACGATTCCAACCTCTTCAGTACCCAAACACAACGAAAAGCTCCAATGACAGACAAGATATCCAAACTGTCCAGAATTAGGATACAAACTCTTCCGCAGTATGGAACCAAACAGACTCTAGCTTTAACCACCTAACTCCAAAACCGTATCCGCCAATTTACTGAAACGTGCTTCCTCTATCGATGGTCCTCCCTTAGCACCAACAGCTCGACGTAATCCAAATCAATTGATATACAATGTCAAATGTAATTTTCTAATAAACTTCACTTAGCACTTTACTCCAGTTTTTTCTTATTTGTAGATTATTTCGGCTTTTCAATTAGTTTTTCACCACATACTTGTAAACTTCCTTAGTTTTATTTCTCTTCTTCTTAGATTAAATTTCATTTCCATATTACCACGCCAATTTAGTTTTACACTTAACCCTTTTTAATATCCAAACATTACTTTTAAAAATAGGGTTTATTTTATACTTTTAATTACACCAAAATTATATACTGCTACATTTTTTCAAATTTGTTATCTCAATAATTAAATACAAAGTCCTTAACGATATGATTTTATACTTTTAACGCTTTATATACTTATTTTGTATATTTCTACCTACTATTTATAATAATTTATTTCGATTAAGTATTTGTCATTCCCTTCAAACCTTATATTTTTAAATATTACATTATATTTGAACCCATCTATTTCTCAAATAGCCATATTCCACTCAATTTTAAATTCTATTTTCTTTTCTAATTGCATAGTAATTATTCATATTCCCAATTCATATTTAAATTGATCCCATTTTAATAGCGATTTTTATACCCCTGTGTATATCCATACAGTATATTGATATTAATTAATATTGTTCCAATTAAAAATAACTATTAAAGATCTACTTTTATACTAAGTGTTGTATACTATAATACAATCTCATATAAAAAAATAGACTTTATTTTTATTTAAACAAAGGCTAATGTTTTCATTATCATATATAATGCAACTAGTGGGTTCTATTTGCTCTCAAAGTTTCAACGAGATGTGTTTGCCTTTCTAATAACTCTCTAGCCAGTGAGATGCTAGTATAGTAGTTATCTACATACAACGTCCTTCCTTTGTCTAGAAGTGAATCCATGAGTTTTAGCACTACTTTTGAGGGAACTGACAGGGACTTATCAAGAGACATCTTTTCACAATACACCTCCAAATCGTAAGTATATACAGTTTGAATAATTTTATTCTAAATTTGTGGCTTTTGCCTGAAAAGCAATCTTCTTCGGAAGGGCACGAGGGTTTCTTCTATACACAAGTCGCTTTCAGGAATTATCACAGCTTGAAATCGCTCCTTCAGCATGTTCAGCAGAAGCGATAGTTTCCTCATTCTGTCTGGTGATGGTAATTTTTCTTCATTGTCATATATAATGCAACTAGTGGGTTCTTGATTATCAAATAATCATTTCGGTTTACATGAGAGTCCGAAGGACGAGCGTGATTGCCTAAAACAATATATCGAATGGAATCAGAAACGATTTTATAATCAAGAAGACACGAGTTGCATTCAGCTAGATTATATCACGAGTCAGTAAACAACGTTTGAATAGTGTATTTTAAATATTAAAAGTACAGTTAATGTGCTTGTTATGACAATTGTACTGACAGCAGGTAACGTGATGTTAGTGAAGGCGTGTGATTATCACCTATTAATCAGGAAGGTATGTGATTGTCAGTTGCTATGTACACTATCAAAAGTGAGTACATGCGTAACTATGCATTTTGCAGTTTTTCATTGGTTCATATTAGAGGGAGTGGTATAATCACTAAAATGCAATGTATGCAATAGTAACTGGAATCTATTTCTTGACATGTATTTGCTAATGTTATTGTTGTAAACAGCAGACTTTGACCAATACGCAGCTAGTGTGGGAAGCGGAGCCGGACATTTGGGCGCGGCCGATTGAGCGCGGCCGTTCGGGCGCAGCCTTTTGGGCGCGAAGACACTTGAGCGCAGGGCCACTTGGGCGCGAGACATTTGGGCGCGAGGAAATTAATTAAAGTATATTAGTATTAGCTAGTTTTACTATTAATAGGTCTGAAAATTTATTTTAAATAACGAAAATTACCTAAAGCACGTCCAAGGAGGTGCCGGGCGGCAAAAATTTAGTATAGAAATATTAATTCTGGAAAATTAGAATTTTATTAATACAAGTAGGTTCGACGAAAACAAGTTAGAAATTTTAACTTTCCGGTAAATACTAAAAAACCTTTTGCGGAGATTTATTACATTAAAATAATAAGTAACAAAGAATAAATAAATAGAGATTGGGTACAAACAGAGCTATCGATGAACCATCCAATCATTTGGAGATTCATCGACAGCCTGAAAACTGTTCAACCAGGAAGAGATGTTGCTTATGAACAGTTACTTGCGGGAAATGAGCCCACTCCAAAAAAGAAAAAAACAAAGATTTATCCAGGCTGATAGAAGAATAAAAATTTTTGTTGAAGATTATAATAATCAATATAATCATGTAGACGGCGCAACCAATAGGAACATTGTAGAATTTTTAAGAGGCATTTCGTACAATTATGAAATGAATGCTTAGATGCTTCTTGTTTACATTTTAAAAAATTGTAAATATTTTACTTTAAGAATAATATGTATTATAATGGTAAAAATGGCATGAATAAATGTTTATTATTAAAATTATTATTTTTATATAATTATTTATTAGCATTCTTATTTATGCTCTTATCTTCAGTTAGCCGGTTCATAAGATAACGAAGATAATTGATTACTATAAAATTTAACAGTTTATTGTTAAGTATTATTATTATAAACAAAACTCTAAGTCTACTAGTTTCGTCCAAACAGAACACATATTAGAAACATATTAAACATTTGAAGCATGAATCGATTAAATATAGCACAGAATTATTCATTTACCAGTACAATAAATGTATTTCTATTTAAAATTATTTTCAACACTTATATAGAATCTATTTCCATCTTTATTTCAATTCAGAATTATTATTTTATATCTAACGTACTGCCTTTTCTATGTATTCAGAATTATTTCAAAACTTTTCTAATATACTACCTTCTTTATTTCTACTAAGGTACTACAACCTTATTTAAAATTAATCTCATAACGGTTTCAATATATAATTGGGTTATTCTTTTAATATTGTTTGATTAACTACATTAACTACTCATGTAAATAATGATTTAATAAATGTTTGTTCATTTATGCCAAATTTAGATTATTCTCACTTAATGTTTTCCTAAATCCCAACGTAGACCCTTTCTCGAGCCCAAGTGTCTCGCGCCCAAGTGTCCCCGGGCCCAAACGGCCGCGCTCAAACGGCCGCGCCCAGACGGCCGCGCCTAAACGGCCGCGCCTAAACGGCCGCGCCTAAACGGCCGCGCCCAAATGTCCTAGACCGTGTGGGAAGTCTGACTAAACACATCCATAATGTTATTCCTAGGAATAGTTCCATTTCATTTGAGTTAGTATCTTTTGAGACGCTACTAGAAATGTATATTGCTATATTTAGAAAAAAATAAGTTCAGATTGTTTACGTTATTTATGATGCGGTTACAACATTTTTGCCAGTATCATTATTATCTTCTTCATTATTACATTCAGGAAAACTTGCAACTGCAACTGTTGTAGCACGAGTTGTATTTCGCCTGCTAAAAAGTTATCATATAACACTTTTACAAAATTAATGATTTCTAATTCTACCTGCAGATGTGGATGCGTCAGCCACATGCTCCTTTTGTCTCTTTACAGGCGGTTCGTCATCGCTATCGTGATCCAGAGAATCTTCAGAACAGCTGGGCTCGTATTCATCAGAACAATCATCGTTAGGAAATGGTTTTTCATCTGACAATATATCTTCTCACAACTTTTGCAAATCCTCTGCTCTTTTTCGTAATTAGACATAATTACACCCTAGAACCAACCTGAGCCGATACGCGATGCACACTAACCGAGATGAAGAATGCAAGTGTAGCAGCTGCCCAATTTTATGCAAGTCTCACTGAGGCACATTTTATGTACCTCTTGGCATATGTGACCAGAACAGCTTCCTAGTGCCGCGTGACACATATATTGTGCCACAAATAAAACGGCGATATTTTTAAAATTTTCAGAAAAAAGGCCACCTCGGCTAATATTTAAGATAAACCATGTCATCAAAAAACAGAATCAGCACAAAAAAACGTTTGGCTAATAGAGCCCTACTGTATACTTCATATGACGGCAACCAGCGTGTTATTGTGGTTGTTATGACAATTGTACTGACAGCAGGTAACGTGATGTTTGTGAAGGTGTGTGATTATTACCTATTAATCAGGAAGGTATGTGATTATCAGTTGCTATGTACATTATCAAAAGTTACTACATGCGTAACTATGCATTTTGCCGTGTTTCATTGGTTGATGTTCGACGGAGTGGTATAACCATCGTAATATTCATGGCGAGATCGCATAGTTGATTTTTTCCGTTACTTCAGAAACATATCTGCTAGTACTGATCATTATTAATACTAATAGGTTTCCGAAGTAGCTGAGAGAGTGTTATCTGTCAGATTCAGACAATTTGACTTTTATTTACGTCTACTCACAACATTTTCAACCGGGCTATGTTGATAGAGGGAATAGTATCCACGTGCGAGTACGTTTGAAAAGCAACGCCGTACCGTCGATAGATGTGCCAAATCCAGTCATTAATGAGCGCATCAACGGACACAATAATATTAAAGAAATAAACCTCTGTGCAACAGAGAGTAGATTTCGATGATGGCAATATTGAGACATGGGAGATACCACAAATACATTCTACTAATGTTGGAGAACCAGCAACGTCAGATCAATCGAACGAAGAGGAGAATGGTAAATATTGATGATATTCAATAAACTTCTATTAATAAAACCAACTACGATTAATCTATCTAATGGTTCATTTTTACTAACATGCAATTTTTTTTACATTTGACACAGGCTACGGTACAACTCCGACAAAAAGCCCTCGCTTTTTCGAGCCAAGATTCGTTGCAGAGATTCGAGCGCCGGATTTACAATCGCCAAAAAGAGCGAGGACATGTCTTCAATTAATGAGAGACACTGACAAGAAAAAATCGAAGCTGCTAGAATCTTGCAGGATTGAAACCGCAAATTAGGGAGGCGTATTTCTTCAGTGCAGGAGATCATTACACATCTAAAAAATAAAAATATGTTGTCTTCTGAAGCCGGAAACACTTTGCTGTGGCGTAATTTGAGTTTTTAAATTGGGGTGGCAAGAACTACAGAGGGGTCTAGAAGAAAATTAAAAAAAGCGTTAAAATGGTAGCTTTTAAAGCCTTTTCGTTTTCAGAGCATTTTTCTACCACAAAATAATTGCTAAAATTCTCTATTTATCCTACAACATTCAATGTTAATCACTTGAAATTATAACCAAACCACTTGTAAAGTAAATATCATTCATACAGAACTAAAAAGTATGCGTATCTCAATACTCAAATTGATTGCGTGCTTTTTTCCTACAAGTAAAAATCAAGCAAACATCAAAAATTCAAAACCAAGCTTTATTTTACTTTTACACAATGTAATTATAAGTTTTTTTACACAAAATAAAGTCTTCTCTTTTGGCGTCAATTATAGCCATCAATACTCCTTTTGATAGCCAAAAGAGCCAACGAGGGCGACCTTTCCTGACCAATAGTGTTCATGCAGTATGTTTTTAACCGCCGGCGCCGAGCCGCAAGCACGAAAAAGACTTTTCACAGACGGCTGAGTTTATTGGAATTGTAAACAACAAACGGCAAAGTTCAAAAAGAAAAGGGAACACACTTTTCAAAGACTTCCCTACAAAACCCCCATCTTGTACATGGTGGACGTCGATAATTCCTTAACATATCCTTCAAAAATTTTAGGGTGGCAAAATACTGTGGTAGAAAATGTTCGGGTGGCAACTGCCACTGGCTGGTACAGTAGTATTTAGAACTGTGTGTTTTTCAGTATATTTTCTTACAGAATATGATGGCGGGAAAATTGAAGGACGTCATATCCAGGAAAGTAAAAATCAACGGAGAATATACACCCGAGATTCGCAGTTTCGCCATGACTCTTCACTTCTATTCTACGAAGGCCTACAATTACGTAAGGAAATGATTAAACAATTCTTTACCAAATCGGTCGACTATTCGCTGCTGGTATCGTGCAGTTGATGGTTCTCCGGGATTCACTCTCGAAGCATTAAATGCGATCAAATTAAGAACTACGAACAATACCATCGTCGTGATTTTAGTTCTCGACGAAATATTTATTCGCGGACAATTAGTGTAAAATGAAGAGCGGTTTCACGGTTGTGTGTACTTTGAGAACAGCCATGATGCCAAAACGATAATCTAAATTGTGCAACTAGTGCATTAGTTCTCATGGCTGTATCTCTTAATGAAAGTTGGAAAGTCCCCATCGGTTATTTTGCGGTTTGTGTTGCAACCCACTATGCTGGGGCGTGTTGCGGGCTTCTATGGACGATTGACGGTCCGCCAGGACGCACGCCGATTCTTCGGGAAATGAGCCACGTAAGTCGTTTAGATCGTACGCCGACACGCACGTCGCTTCTTGTGGAAATGGTCCGAGTAGGTCTTTTGTTCCGCCAAAGTCGACATTCGGCGCCAACGTTGTTGACGGCGATTTTTAGCTATAATTTGCTGTTGCAATTAGCGACTTTTAAAGGTTACCTGGGGCCGACGTTAGTGGTTAACTCTTGGAGCGGAAGCCGCGAATACCTTACGCAGACTGGGCAACGTTTTTGGAGCGAACTTGAAGTCAAATATTGCGGATGGGAGACGTTCGCTTGTTAGCCGGGAAGCGTTGTTTTAGCGGCCCTCCGGCAATGAATTTATTGAACACGGACTCGCACTTCGGACCTCAGGGAGACGCCTTTAAGCTTCTAGAACGGATATTCCAGGTGAATTTCTTAAGGAGCGGTTACTGGATTCTGGCCGCTCGCAGACAGGATAGTTGTTGCGATTCCTACAGGTTCAGTTATTAGTAAAATTAGGTTACGCAATGTATTTTATTTCTCGAAGCGCCGGGATTTTCTGCTTGCTTTTCAATCTATCATCTCCCTAAGATCCTGGTCGAATAAGGGTTGTAGGCCTATTCCGTTAGACAGTTCAACCTGCCAGACCGGAAAGCGCAGGTAGGAAAGGAGAGAAATAATTGAGAAGTTAAGTTTCAAGTTAGGGACTGGACAGGACAGGTAATCTCAAGATACTGGGACTGGTAGTACATTCTTATTTTATACCTTTTGTGCCGCGTTATCTGTACATTTGCCCTAGCTTCCAATGGAAAGGGAACGACGCTGTCGTTCATTTTGCGCTACATTGCGCAGAGCGGGTAGGCTTTTCCTATCGCTTGTTCACGCGTCTAATTGATGTAACGCTTGATTAGGCGATGTATTAAATTTAAATATATTTTATGTATAATAAAAATATAATACATGAGCAAGCGCTGCAAGGTTAACTGCAACGTATATTCAATAACATTCGACAGAGCTGCCTCTAACATAAGCATGTGTAACAGTTGAGGTGACAATTTAAAATATGGTCCGGCGTTTAAACCCTTCTTTACAAACCCAATAACCGATAAAATATGTTATATATTCTTTGATTTCTGCCACATGATAAAATTAGTCGTAATACGCTGGGGGATTTAAAAATATTAAAAACAAGTGAAGGGGAAGAAATTTCTTGGCATTACATAGAGAAATTACACGAAGTTCAGACAAGGGAAGGCTTGAGAGCCGCTAACAAATTGACAAAAAAAGTGCCAAACTTGCAATACAAATATTGAGCAACAGTGTGTACTGCTCCCTTATTTAAAAAAAATGTAATCAAAAGAAAGAAAAGAATATATTTTGTTATGGGCCAAAAGTCACTTGTTGTATTAATTTAACAATTTGCTCTATCCCTGCCTAATTCAAGGCACTTTGCACATTTCGCTCTAACTATTTACCCTATAATAGCCTAGTTTTAGTTACCCATTTCCTCAAGTAAAGTCACTGCAGATTAGGCCTTACGTTGTACGCTTGCTATGTTGGTTGCAGATGCGATTTTTCTGCAAATTTGGAATTTTCTGGGCCTAGCTGTCAAATATCATTAGCCATTTTGAGTTGTCAGAAGATGGATGTGGTGAAAAGCATCTTTGGTTAATCGATGCACGAATATTTGTAATTCGGTTTTGTCACGCTCATCCTAGCATGAAAATGTATATCTTGGTGTGATTTTTGTCTGGGAGACGTCCCCGACGTTTTTGTTGTGATACATTTCAAGCACGGATTTTTGTCCGGAATTCATCTGACAAGCACATGTAACTACTTGGGCGATTTGGAGCATAACACCTCACGGTATGCTATTTTGACAATTACTGGTTATATTTCTAAGGCAGAATGTTGTCCCTTTTAGCTCCCCTTTGGTACGGGCGGTGAAAGCACTCAATTCCCCTTTGGTACGGGCGGTGAACGCACTCAGATTAGGAAACAGTCCTATAGTATGAACTAACGCATCTCTGTTGGTGAGCGGCGAGTTTGTTCATGTGGTGCAGAAACTCTTTGAAGCGTTTGGTCGATGGATTTGGCCCCTCTTGGAGAGCACTCTCTCCAGGCAGTTGCTGCAGTCGGCTGGCTGTGAGTTTGGGAGATTTCCAGTCCCTAAAACAGGCTAGCAGATTTACTGGCCCGAGATCTCTGCGTTACCTGCGATGAAGCCCGTTGGATCACCTGGCTTTCTCGACATCGTGCAGTAGGCCTCCGATTTAGCACGTTCGTCACCTGGTGCAGCCAAGGTCTGTCTTTGCAATTTTCTTAAGCGTTCTTGTGCAGTTTTGAGATCGACCAACTTAACCTGTGTTATAGGCATGATTTTAATGTGTGTTTAATTATTATTCATTGTAGCGTTTGGGCTACGGCCAGATTTTGATAATTGATTAAATTTACTTACTTTAATGTTGTGATAACTCATCTGAGTTTAACGTAAACCTATTTTGTTGTATAACATCTTAATATTTGCAACTTGACATTTCAAGCCTCCATTAGAGGCTGTGTCTAATGTAGATGCATAGGGACGATAAGGTTTCCCTTGTGTAAATGTTTGTGAAGCAATTCTTGCATACGCCCCTTTGAACAACTTTAGACTTGATCTCAGTGAAGAGATCTGTCAGTTAGGTTGAACTTGGCTTAGTGCGGCCCCATTTTGCAAGAAATTAGCGAAATCAGTCCGATCTTTGTTTAAGCAATTACGCCCCTTTAGGGCGAGATTTAATTAGCGTGTTTCGGGTAATTTTGCGCCCCTATCAACCAAGATCTTGGGTAATAATGGGTTTTGTGTACATTTGATTACTAGTACAGTTATGTATTTTTGCAACTGAGGGTTTAGCGTTGATTTCAAGTTGACAAACAAAACAAAACCTTAACTACCGCTTAAATTTGAGACGCGTTTGGTCATACATGCGAATTGCTACGATCTACGACTTTATTTATTTAATCTGGTGAGTTTAATCTGTGATAAATTTTACGATATTATATTATATGAAATCTGGTTTGTGATATTTGTTGTTGTTGTGATATACTACCGAGCACTGTTAATATTTTATTAAATTATATATACTCGTTACTTATGCCTGCGAATTTGATTTGTGTGTCCTTGTCGCTACCTCTAATTTTCAGGATCGTTTAGTAGCACCTTCCGTAGTGTCTGGTTTGATGATTAGCAAAGTGCTGGGTTACTGCTACTTGGCGCCCATAAATTATTCATCGTTTCAGCTTACGCTTTAAGTCTTCTGTTCGACCCACGACCAATTCCGGCTGAGAATCCGGTAGCCTTTGCTACTCCTTATTTTATAGTCAGAGTTTGGTAACAATTTATAAACTGCAAAAATACAGCGACTTTTGGAAAAATTTTAATGATATGGGCGATATTTTGAACTGCAAAAATAGATTTTCAAAAGATAATTACAATGCCCTCCTTAACAATAAAACTTTTACAAAACTTAGAAGCCATGCCGAAAATTTTTAAAATTATATAAGATCATTGTGCAATAGTAAAGGAAATGATATTTTACAAACCAATAGGAAAACTGTTTTTTAGGAATGATTGTTTGTTTAAGGAACATATTCCCACTTTATCAGCAGCTGAAACAGTTAGGATTAAAGTATTTATTAACATACAAATTATCACAGGATTATTTCGAAACATATTTTAGTGACATTCGGAGTCCTGGAGGATTCGCTTATAAAAGGCTGTTGATTAGACATGAACTTAACTAGTTCGAAAATGGAATTTTTTTATTCGATAGTATAGACATTCCCCATGTGTCATCAAAACACTAATCTATAAAGAATCCGATTGGTAATTACGAATTGCTAAATTTCAACTTTGAAGCGGACCACGATTATAATTATGGATTATGGGAGTTATCGGAATTTGTCGAGAATAGTGTATGTTACATGACAGGATTTATATCTTACAACTAAAAAAAAATTGTCAAGTGCCAAACTTGCGTGAATCAAGTGGAAGATGATATTACGTGCGATACTATGCCACTCTTATCGCAAATTAAAAACAGGGCAGTATGTAATTCCATCTCGCGACGTTATATCGATTTGTAAGACTTGCTAAAGAATAATTCGAAAATATCATACAGAATTAATGCAAACAAATACAAAAGAATTTCTTCTCAATAAAATTTTCAGCCATGTTGGAGGCAGCTTCGATAACGAAGCCATAAATAATTATGTTTAAACGCAAGATATTTTGTATAATCATAAAACTCAACTATGTAAATATGTTATGGAGTTATTTTTAAATACGCGCTTATATTATGAAGCAAATAAATTATCTGAAAAAGATAAAAATATAAGAGAAATATTTACAAACTTAATTTTATTTAAAAATCAGTAATTTGTAAAAAAGCATTTTTAATGTTAAAATAACTATTATATTATTGTATTGTATTTCGTTGAATTGTATTATCGTATGATTGTATTGTAATTATTTCGTTATTGTTTATTTAACTTCAGATAATCAATGTTTTTGATCAATCAATTTTGTGAATATATATTATTGAATTGCTATTTGTGTTATGTAAGAAAAATAATAATTGTAGAAACTGTAATGGGTGCTACTAAGTATGTTAACGTTATAAAATTAAATCTAAGAAGTAGTGTTTTGGGGTGGACAGTTGCACCCTTACGATAAAGAAAGTGTTAACTAGCACTTGAGGACACTTCACCCGAGAAAGGACGACACAACCCCCGGCTAAAAGGGGAAATCCACCAACCAACTGCTTCTTATTATGTGATCAGCGTCATGTTCATTCAACCACCAACAAAGGAGCGGCACGAAGGGATGCGTACGTGCGTTACTTAATTTTTTCTCTCTTTGGTTCACAGGAAGGCGTTAGTATTGCGGTCTAGGACGTTTAGGCGCGATTCTTTAGGCGCACATCTTTAGGCGCGCACTTTTAGGCGCGAGCGCTTTAGACGCGGACGCTATTAGGCGCCTGAACGTTTAGGCTCCGCAACTTTAGGCGCGGGGCACCTAGGTGCCACATGAAAGAAATTCACATTATTCTTGATTTTAAAACTTATTGTTAGGTAATTATTACAGTAATTAATGTTGAAGAAAAATTCAAACCTTTATAAACAATATGTATTTGGCGCTTTTACGAGCCTTCTTCAGTGTTAAAGTTTTACAAATTGACATATTTAATTTACATTGTATCGATTATGAAAAATGAGTTATTTACATTTTGTATATGGGTAGTTTAACGTAGTGGAATTATACACACCATATAATTTCACTACGTTAAACTATCCATATACAAAATGTAAATAACTTTTTGTTCATAATCGATAAAATGTAAATTCAATATGTAAATTTGTACAACTTTACACTGAACACTGAAAACACTGAAGAAGGCTCGTAAAAAACTGAATATATATTGTTTATAAAGGTTTAAATTTTTTTCAACATTAAAGACTGCGATAATTACCTAACAAAAAATTTTAAAATCAAGAATAATGTGAATTTCTTTCATGTGGCGCCTAACTGTTCCCGCGCCTAAAGTTGCGGCGCCTAAACGTCCAGGCGCCTGATAGCGTCCGCGTCTAAAAGCTTCGCGCCTAAAAGCTCGCGCCTAATAATGCGCACCTAAAGGTGCGCGCCTAAACGTCCCTTTCAGTTAGTATTGCACTCTCTGGTGCAAAGAGATTTCGCTCGCAGGCGATGTAATTCGATGAAGAAGTCTGAACCTGCATAGAACAACCTGTGCATTAAAACCAAAAAGCTATTAAGGGTGAAACGTCATGCAACCTACTCGTCATCCGGGGCTCATAACAGATAATGCCAATAATGGTGGCAGAGTACTATATTTAAAGATTCAAATGCGGAAAAGTTCAAGGTGGGCGGGTTTAAACAAGTTCGAAAAGACTCGGGAAGTCTTAACATGGTGTCCCCAGTTGACTTCTCCATAGGTGATGTTGTTGTCTTTGAAGAGGTCGTTCTTGTATATTTTGAATATCACAATCAGATGGAGTATTTAGCTTCAGAAATCGCAAGTTTTTACAAACTTTCTATTTTATTCGCGTGACTGAGTAGGCACGCGAGTCTTTTTGTTTTTGCGTTAACAAGTTTCTCAACAGGAACGCCGGTCTATATTTTCTTTTGTGGGACTCCCAGTTGTTTACCTTCCAACGATTTTTAAATTTGATCTCCTGGTCATTTAACCCTATGTAATATTTTAAGACGAGTTGAAGAATACATATAGAGTTTAAAACGAATATCTGACTATTGTATAATAGTTAATCGTACTTAATATGTGCAAAAAAATAATGCAGTTTTTCAAACTCTGAATTATATTTATCTGTCACTCACAACCGTTATACATTATCAAATGAGACAATTTTGAGAATTTATTGATTATTCGACGATAATGTCTAACCTGATTTGGAGTCCAAAAAAGTTATGTTACATTTACATTACCGTCAGTATTTATGGCTAAAAGGAGAGGAACATGCTGCTCAAATGAGCAAAAATATCAACACATCATTGCATGACGATTGTGAAGTAAACAGAATTACTAAATGATCAGCTTACTTTGTGAAGTCCGAATGTAAAATACGGCTCTCTGCAGTTTCTTTTAATATTTCAAACGCGTGTGGGCTTTTCGGCTACCTTTTCAAGCTTGCTAAACCCGAGAGCCCGGCTTATACTGTAACGTTTCGCCCAGCAGAAACGCGTTCTTCGGAATTAAAATTAATTCGCGCGTTTTCCCCTAGCGATTTCTACGTTACGCGTTTCAATTTTTGGCCCGCGCTGCCAATACGTCATCAAGAGATCCCCGCTCCACGTATTGCGCTGCTCCCCCACTTAGAATGCCCGAAGTGGTTGCTAGATGCACGAAGCACGAAGAGGAGCCCATAAAAAGCTGCTTCGCGAGGCATTCAGGGGCAATTCATTCGCAGACATTCATTCGCATTCATTCCAGTATCCATCCAGCCCCAAATCATCCCTTCCTGTTCCTGTCCGACCGTTTAAAGCGAATTTCCCCGTCTATACTTCGGATCCCGATATCCTTTAGTATTTTCCCGTAGCTACAGTTGAACCGATGCCTCCGCTCCTGGAGACCGTGTTCCTAGCTAGCATTTAATTAAGCCCCTTTCCTGAAGGATCAGTTTTCTGAAGCGATGCTCCACGAGTGGGGAAACCGTTTCACTGATCAAATTAATACCTGTTAAAAACCTGAACTCAGCGTAGACTTTTGGCCCCAAATTCCGTTGGCAAATAATTGTATTGAAATTTCCTGGAGGACGTTGGCAAATAATTGTATCAAAATTTCCTGGAGGACATATTCGAAACGAGGGTTTAACAACCAGGCCGTTTCATATGTCGATTTCGTAATAATAATTAAATCAGCCGACCAACATAAAATTTACCCGACCCGAGCTTATCAAATTTCATATTATTAAGGGCCGGCACGTAGCCGACCTCCAAGGCCCCTTTAAGATTGCATTTAGTATCTGTTGGACTACAGGATTGTACTCACCGTTCCAAACATCTTCCCATCGTAGCACAGGAGATCTGCGGCACCGTCGTGGCCGTAGACTGTCGCAGGCCGCCACAACGAAGCGGAGCCCCAGGTGGATAAACGTCGTCAACTTCCCATTCGGCCGCATCACTCACAAACACTTCACCGTATTCCCGGAAATTGCAAGGCTATCACGGTGTCGTAAGGCGTAAAACATAACATACTCGAAATAACCTATTTTTGCAGCTACACGTGTTTTCGACATCGAACCTGATATTTGAGCCCGGAGGTTGGCACCACCGCGAATTACTTTGGACAAATCGTCTTCCCGGCCAGTGGCGTTCCGACGGCTTTTTCCGAACGCGGCTAAACGGACCATCCACACGCAGATGCAAAACGGGTTGCCGAGGCGTAAGGAACGGGCAGCATAATTATTAAAATTCATTGTAAAATACATTTTATTTGGCTTTTACGAGATATACTTATGTATGTAAATACATTACATTATAATTAAACTGTCTAAAATTATCCTGGTGTTTGTTTGCTAATTTCCAAGTGTATATCTGACTGAACCAAATTAACTCCGACTGAGAAAGCTACCCGAAGGTAATCTATTAAATTCATTAGCCCTTATTAGCAGAGGGCTAGGATGTTACAATACTTGGTTGTTCCACTTATTTCGAAAATCCCTGGCGGGTGGAATGCTTCACTGCTCTTGTCTGCAGTTATTCGTCTCCAAGCCACCCCAAGCTGCTATTTTACTCAAGGCTGGTTTAGGAAAAATCCTGCTTGAAATGTCTTTGAAATCAACCTTTTCGATGTACGGCATCTGTACTAGATTTTCAAGTGTTTCACCGAGATATGAGTTTTTCATAGTGACGTGCATGAATTAGGTAGCGCTTGTTCAAGTAGTTATTGACTTAATTCAACGACACTGTTTGTTGTTTTTCAATGTTGTAGAGCTTCTTGCACTGTTATATGATTAACTTTGTATTCGGAAAACCAGTATAGTGTTTCATGTGTAACTTACGTATTATACTGTTGGTATATAGTAAGGTTTATTTTGTGTTCGGAGGTAGCTCAAACTTTGTACAGCTGAGGTTAGCTGATTTTATGCAAAATACTCTCTGTCTATTTACAGGAGGCCCTCTTTATTATTTTTTTACCTGTTCTATTTAGGCTATTGGACTCCCTTGACGATTAATTAAAGAAACTTCAACTTTATGAATTGATTTGTAAATTTCATGCTGTGACGATTTGTATTTACATTTTACATTTTCTCTTATGTAGAACCAGTCATTTAAAAGTGTAATACACTTCATTCGTTAAGCTACATTTGTTTTGTATAGTGGGAAACTACAATACGCTTAAGCAATGAGGGATCGCGCTCTTTAATCGCGCTAGATTAAAACCTGCGTTTAGCTATTGCCTGGATAGTTGTTGCGACAGTGTAAGGAAAAGTTTAACATGAACAGCTAAAGCAACTAGATCTTTTGTTAAAAATAAAGTAAGTTTTTAAGTAAGTATCCCTTGCACCAGGGCCCGCTGCTTTGACAGTGAACGAAGTAGATTCACACAACTACGCTTTGAATTTAACGGTGACGCCCTGGCATTAATCGTAATTTTCACCCTCCTTGGACAGGGCTGGACTTCACGAGTAACATAAACCCTGCCCTCCAGGCGAGTTACCTGAAGAAGATCGGAGGCTTAATACCGTTGCTTCCCAACGCAAACTCACCTATGGTAAGTGCGATCCGGCCGAAAATCTCTATTGTATCGTAACACATCCTGCCAGACAGCAGCCGCGGACGTTAATATTTATTACATTACTTGCTAACTTAGTGAATTGTAAGTAACGCTACGACGAATGGTTGTATACAGTAGCACCTATGTGGATTACCACTTGTAGAAAATGTCCACGGAAACATACAGTAGGATAGTATTTTTACTTTACCTGCTGTGGTGTCTCAATTACATAAAGTCACTACCTACGTCTTCAACATAAATGAAAGTATTTTTTGTTGTAAGAAGAAAGACTGAGTCACACAATTCCTAGGCCTGTCGGGTCTGCGGGGTCTGTTATCCAATTTACGAAAGAGGGGGTGACCCCTAAACAGGGCAAGGAGCCTAGGAGTGGCGGAAGGTGAAAAGCTTTCTATTAGCTATGAAAAGTGTTGACCCTTGAGCTTATGCCCACACGGAAGGCATTGTGTGATTCAGTCCTCTGACTAGTCTTTCGATTGTGTGTTATTTTCATTATTGTTAAAATGCCGATTACCATGAACTGAGTTTACATCTGATTATAAGTAACCACTAAGTGGACGACCGCCGATATGAATTGCCATCATATAGATGTACCACCTATTTACGCGAATTTGTGGAATTTTCCACTGAACTGAAACATATTCTATTTGTGAACGCGTCGGTTATAAATAATGGGATACTTCGTCTTAAAATAATTCAAATGTACGAGTTAAAACATAATACTGACATATTACTACAACATCAAGCATAGATAATGTTTAAAGCCTTGTAAGATGGGTGCAACTGCTGTTGGATGCGGTTGGAGGTGTTTCCAGTTGCTGGTGAATGGGCGATGGCATTTCGCATATTTGTCACAAAACTCTAAAATCAGTAGTAACCTAAGTCGGTGGTAGTTCCAGTCGCATTTAATCTACATCGTTTAGCTACATCCAAGTTTGTGATTATTCACATCAGTGGTAAATTTAGTCGCCTCTAAATCCACATTGGTGGTGGTCCGCACTCACCCTGAGGCACAGTCAAAATAATTTGGCAGCAGTTTCAGCTTCGTAGAATGTTACAGATGACCAACTATACAGGGTTATTCAATTTCGAGGCTCACTATTGGGACTTTCAAAACTGTGCGAGATACAAAGTTAGTTAAATTGGGGCAAAATTGTTGATTCCAATTCTGAATAATATTAGAGAAGTAAGGTACACCTAGTAGCATTAGACTTCGAAGTATATCAAAAAAACAAAAATATTTTTTTGTTATAAGTTGATTATTAAGGTAAGTAGCATAAAACTATCTTGTCATAATTAAAATACTTTAATTCAAATCAAGGAGACCTATGACACTATTAAGATTAGATTAGATTAGATTAGATTACACGACTGCCTTTTGCTGGCATGCGCACGTCAGCCCTTAGGGCTTTTTGTACTGTCGGGAGTTTTCAAGTTAGCAAGCCGACATCCGTGTCTTTTACTAGACTTGCAATGTCCCCTACTAGCTTGTGGTTGTCAATAGAGTTAAGGCTCCAATCGAGTTGGTGTCTTTTACGCTCTAATGCTGGGCATTCAAAGAGGATATGATAGGCTGTTTCATCATCCTCTTGGCATAGTCTGCAAACAGGTTCATCTCTATAGATATTGATCCTGTGCATAAATTCTCTGAATGCTCCAGTGCCTGTTAGTAGACTGACTACTTGCTTGATTCGAGTTCTGTTCAGTCTCAACAGGGTTTTGGTGGTATGTGGATTCGGAGTTTTTAGCAATCTTTTGCAGTGTGTTGCTTGATTGTAGTTTCTCCACCTTAGTTGGTGTGCGTTATTGACCCATTCATTAATGGCTGAGCGGGCTTGGTTTTTCTGAATGCTTAGACCAGGTTCTGGACCGGTCATTGCATTACGGGCTGCTTCTTTTGCGAGCTTGTCCGCCTTTTCGTTTCCTTCAATACCTTGGTGACCTGGGATCCAGCATAATTTTACTGTATTTCCCTGGCTTAAAGTTTGAAGTTTGGATTTGCATTCCTTGACCAGTCTCGATGAAGTACTGAAAGCGTTTAACGCTTTCAATGCTGCCTGACTGTCTGAGAGAATGTGTATGTCTCGATTGAGCAGCTTCTTTTCTATGCTGATGTTTGCGCATACGTTAATAGCTTGTACTTCAGCCTGAAAGATGTTACAAAACTTTCCTAGACTGACTTTTTCGTTGGTTCTAGGATTGGTACTGTACACACCGGAACCTGTACCCCCTTCAAACTTAGATCCATCAGTGTAAAAAATGATGTTCTTATTTGTTGGAGTTGGTAGTTGGTCCGGATTCCAACTTGTGTGTACAGTAAAGTTCTTTTCAAAGTCATAGGCTTTGATTATAAGATCAGAACCCATTTCTAATATTGGGTTGTTGATGTGTGACATGATCTTGCCATGTCCTAGATTATTAGCTGTGGTCATCCAGTGACCTGTACTTTGTAATCTGTAGGCTGCCATTCTGGCTTCACCTTCCAAGAAGATGTGCAGAGGTGGCAGATTTAAAATAGCATTCAGTGCTTGTCCTGAGGTGCCTTTAAAGGCTCCAGTGATGCACCGATTAGCTAGATATTGTATTCTGCTGATTTTGTGGATCGCAGTTGCTTGTTTTATTTTGGGCCACCACAATATTAAAGTTACTGCCTTTGCGTACGATTTCAGGGTAGATAGTCATCTATTTGAGTAATGAATCTTTGTTGTTAAGAACGAATTCGAAATATTTTTTTTTGCCAAAAAGTGATATTTAAATTACTGTAATTATTAGTTTAATTTATTTTCGATTTTGTGAGTTATGTCCCATTGGTTTAAAAATAGTCAGGTATTTTTGTTCGACCAATTAAATCTATTGTTATCGCTAGTTTTGAACAAAACATAGTCTCCTATATAAATTTTGGAGGCCAAAGTAGAAAACAATTGCTATTTTTTTTGTACTAAAATAGATGTATTATTTTTTTCTCCAGTAAACAAAAGAGTAGTATAACAATCGCAAACTAGCAAATTCATTTGTTGTATACACCTGATTGATGACTTTTTCTAAAAAAAATAGATTTTATATTTATTGAAGTTACCCAGCGTTTGATTTCATCACGCAATTTTTTGCGTATTTCGTCCTTGATTCAACAAGTAAATAGAAGCCGAGCAGCCGATTATAATTCCACAAGGCAAGTCTACGTTACTGTCCCAATTTCAAGTAAATAAATGGTCACAATTCAATGGCGTATTACTCCAGAAGGCTAAGAAGCCCGGGCTTCTGGTGCAAAATTTCAGGGGGCGCAGAAATGGAATATATAACGACAAAAAATTGTGTCATCCTTCTATAATATTAATTCCTAAAGATATACGTATCTACTGGAAATTTGCAACCTATATATTAGTGCGTGAGGTTTGGACCCTCACGTGGTACTTGAAATTTTAGTAAGACGTCTTGTACGCCTTAATATTTGAATATTTATTTGCCCTTTATGTTTTCATTGCTAGCTCAGTTAACATAAAACTCTAAAATACCTTCGTTCCTAGATGGAATTGATGGAATTTGTCAAAAGAGGAATCTGATCCTCATCTGTAGTGTTCGCCGGCTAAAACTAACTTTATATAATGCACAAGAAAAAGCAATTTGTCTACTTAGTGTATTTACTTCAAAATATATAAAAACAAATGTAATAAACGAAAACTAGTCTTAACTCTTAGAAAAATCTACGTGCGAGATAGCTTGATCTACTCTAATGTAAGTACACAACATACATGAAACAACATCAAAACAACATTGAAAAATGCAAATGTCAAAATGTTTTTAAAGATGAACCTGGCCTGGAGCAACCAGCGGTCGGCTTGCACTCCCTTAGATCAATACAATTAGCGTACGTAAACGCGAAACTGAAAACATCTTACCTGGAAGTAGGTCCGAACTTGCTGTGTTGCATGTGGATTTGGGCCGGTAAGAGTGATAGACTCGTAATTACAGCGATCAGTGCTCTCAGGTTTAAAACCCGGATTACGCATGTCTGAATGTGAAAAAGGCGTACAAAGATCAGTTCTTCTAAGAACTAACCACGAATTCATTCACTTGAGGACGCAAGTAGACCAAAAACTCCCGAAACGTCATATGGTAAACACCCGAGACAGTGGAAACGGTCCGATAAAACATCCCATAATAGACCACTGTCAAAAATTCCATCATTCAAAAAAAAGCTGTTGAATAGCTTGTTAAGACAATTTTGGAATTTGCGCTCTCCGCAATTTTTCCCTATTTGTAGCTTATATCTTGGTGCTTTACTCGGTTCATTTACGCCTAAATTAATAGTTGAGCAAGGTTGCAAATCTCTATTCCGTTTATTTTAACAACTAGCGTTTCTCTGCTTATTTACGTTCGTTGAAATCTGAAATTTAGCTTTGCCTTCGCATTTTAATGTGCCTTATGGCATTCTAGAAATGTCGCAGTTGCCTGGAGACACATTGTCTACGATTTTGTCGTTTATGCAGGTCAGAACTTCGCCGAGTTTCGAGGAATATTACTGACTTAGGATTTCATCATGAGACTTTTCCGCACGGTCCATAAGTTGAACAAAGTAAGAAGCTAAGTAAAGTATGAGCCTTTTCATTTGATTTTAAAATTTCTTTCCGGAGCAATACATTTTGATCCCCGCTTCCGTCTTATCAAGTCGAGAACTGGGTCGAATTCGCGTTCCCAGCAGCTTCACGCTGTTGGGTCGCGCTATGAAGTATATCGTTCAATCAACTGTGTTGATTTTTGTGTCCTTTGATAAAGTTGAAATTAACTGTGTGATTTTCGTGGATTTTAGTGCCCTCCGAAGAAGTTGAACTGCTTCGTTTCGTTTCGTAGCAACCCTTGGTGGTTCGTTGTAATGTGTGCACTAGCTGTAAGGGGATGAAGTGAGGTAAATAGGGTAGTTGTGGTTGAAGAATCTTTACCGGAAGATTGCGAGACCTTCATCAACGATTTAGCGGATTTATTTACCGGATTCTCACAGGAATCAACTCTATCTTAGCACGTCGACGTGCTGCACCTCGTAAGTTGAATGTTGTTGTACGTCGTCCGTTACCCTTGGAAGATTACTGTCGTTTCAACTCCTGACTGTGTTAGCCATCATCTCGAAGCCCTGTTTTCGCCACCCGCAAACATCCTTTAAACAGTTGCTGATTTTACCAGTTGCAGGTAACTCCAGTAGACATCAATGTTGGCGTCCCTGAATTCTGAAAACCAGGTATCGTTCCTAGCTATTAATAGTGCATTTTAAGCTTTTTGTGCGAAGCTGTTCGAAAAACATGAGTGAGTAATCTAAGCTACCGCATGATGCACATCTAGTTTGAGAGTTTTTGCTTCGCTTCTCATGCGCTTTCAAGGAATATCGCCGTAGTAAATTTTGTTCTTGTTAGATTTGCTATTGATGATGTCATTATTGTAGTTGGACTTTGCTTTATAAAGTAATTCTAAAGCTACTAACTCATTTATTAGATTTCATATTGGTGTAATGTCTTTAGCTCAGTAGATTTTGTTTAGTTAATTATTTTGTCCATTATTATTTCATATAACTCTTGCATGCGTACTTGCATTTTATTTCTTTTTGTAAGGAATACAAAGGAGTTTTGGAGACAGTGGTAAGGGAAGTTCACTGATGCTGACCGTTGCTTAAAGTCGAGTACTGTAAGTACCCCTTGTCTTTGGTTTCCACTTTTACGTAGACGGGTTTTCCAACAAAAGTGGTGGAGCTAAACATTTAACATCTGTATTTCGTTTACCGGATCGTAGCCCTAATCTAATGTAAAGAACCCGTCCTTCTCGCTGAGTGTTACAACCTAACACGGTTATGGCAACAAATCTGTGTAATTCTCCCGATTTTGTTGTGATGGAGCTTTTATGAGGTAACAAACTGGCGTTTTTATCTTAAAGAGCAGTTTATGCTGTAACAAGCTGGAATCCCCAAGTAGTTCTATTGTTCTTTTGCCGGTTTAGGTGGTAACAAACTGGCTTCCAAACGTGTGGCCTTGTTTTGCTCGCTTGAGGGCCTGTTTTGTGTCATTAGTACCGTTTTTGGCTGTAACAACCACTGGGATCAGCTCGATCAAAGACTCAAGCCACGTCTTACGACCATAGAAAGTACTGACTAGCTAACTTCAGCGCTGTTACAAGAATGCGACGATATTCAACAGAAAGTTGTACGGAAAGTATTCCCAGAAGATGTCAGGCAGCCATCATAACCAGCGGACGCAAAGTCCGTTATTATTTTTGAAGTTGCCTTTAACAACGCATAAGTAAATATTTCTTCCGATGTTATTGTCGTCAAGTTTTTGCAAAACAACATTGTTTTGTTCTACAGTCAAGAGGGTGTTAATTTGTTACGGCATTGTTGTATTTTGATTAAAATAACCACACAGCATTTCAATTAGTTGATATTATGCTTCTATGTTGTTGAAATTTACTGTTTCCGTAGTTTTTAATAGCGGTCTGCAAATTTTATTGAGGCCAAGCCGATGCAGTTTCGATTTACACAATGTAAAGATATTCTTTGATAATTACAAGCCAGTTTTGAAGTAATTGAAAATTTTCTCGAAAGTAAATTTACGATATCGGTGAGAGTGGCTGTACTACAACATGACGACAGTACAAATTGTAGCATCATAGGAAAACCAGCAAAGATGTAGGAAAATAGAAGCGTCTTGATGATTATAGAGCTAACCAATGTTACCAATGATTAATCGATGACAAAAACCAGAAATAAATGTACTACTGTTCTGATGAGAGTATTTTATTTTTTCAAATTACAACGTCTTGACGGATTACCATGTCTGGTGGTATAACATTTAATTCGAACACTAAATTATACACTTACACGTTACATTTTTAGGCACACAAGTATTTCTAATATGCAAACGATACTAGCAAGACCCATTCCGAACATCCATATTAGGAAAGGACCTAGCAAGTGATTAATACTAAGCTTAACGATTTGGTTTTCTTTTGTATAACGAACACTTCTAACCGATTTCATTAGGAACTGTTTGTGCATCCCAGTTTCATGTATTTTCCTAATTACACTGTTAAAGGTTTTCATAAAATAGTGCCCCTTTTTCATTACCACAGTGGCATCTACTGCTTTCAAACGCGCATTGTCTCTTATTACCGTAATACTAGATTCGTCCTTGACAAATAGTTTTAGTGCATTCATGGAGGTAAACGTTGCGCAGTTTTGATAGTTAACAACTGTGAGTATTTGATTAGACATGTTAAACGTTGGTGTAGCCTGCAAATTGCTTCGTAGTTTGGCGAATACACTTTGATTAGAATATGTGCCACTAAAATATTGATGAGATACGGTTGCATGTGATATTATTGGAAGTCCGGAATCCGCAAGCTCCTCCAATGTAGTAATTCCATGTTCGTATATAGGTTCTGTCAAAACACTTGCTAGATTTGCATTAAAAGAAGTAGTTCTAATTATATAATAAACTAAATAAATTAATAAAAGGAATTTTAGAAGATTCGGCTTTGGAATGTTTGTAGATCCAGTAACTGAAAGTTCTAATACTACAAAAAGCACTTTGGAAACAGCTATAGTGCTCGAACCTGTACTACAGCTTGCGATCAACCACCATACGACCACTTGAACAACCAATATTACAAACATGATAATCCAGACAGTACTGTTATAGATGGATATGATTAGCAAGATATCTGAAATTCTTCGTGGTTTAGGTACAACAAAAACTATGTCAGAGGGAACTACAGAATCACTGAAATCGAAATTGTTAATCAATTCCTCTATTCTTACCAGTAGAGCCATTAAAGGAATGTGTTCATTGCTAATGAAATAATCTTTTTTTAATTCGGGAATTACTCTTTCTGATACAGTGGTATTTAAGATTTCTCCTAGAAGATGAAGAATAAACCATAGTTCACGATATATAGCTGAAGTGCTGTGACCTTGAACTGTACTCTTCGGAGATAAAACTGTGAGCTCACATCCATTTAATGCAGACATTAATTTATTAAAACTTAAGGAAATATTCTCGTAATAATCTTGTAACCAAATAATTCTTGGCTTTGGGATGCATTTAACTTCTGAAGCAAATGAACTTAAAGTAGAAAGCTTTGCATCCGAATGGTCATAATTTATTATTAATATTATTACGTTAATTATATCTAATCTCTGAAGAGTTTCACACATTATGTTTAAATCGTTCGCAGTTGCTGTTGTAATTATTAGAAATTTTGCTTTAGGCGATTCGCTTTCATTCCAAACTGAACTGTCTTTCAAATTGCTCACAGTAGTATTAAAATACATGTACCCTTTGGTGAATATTATGTAACTGTTGTAAAATACAGCTTTTAGACTTATAGGTCTGTCGATATTAATAACAATCCGTGGATTTTCAATTTGAGTAGGAATTATTATATTAGTTTCATTTTCAGATATAAAATATATATTATGGTCTTCTGATAGCAGCTTTCTAACCAAATCTGACAAGCACTTTGATACATTAGTGAAAGCATCCTTATTATTAATTCCTGAAAACAATTTTGCACAGCTTAACTGCAACAAAATTAAAGTGAGTATGAGAATATTTATATTCGACATTTTACTATAGTTTTCTTCAGCAAAATCCAAAATTGAAACTAGTTCCGTACCAACAATACAACCATACTTAGTTGTGGCATCGATCTACATTACAATTTATTTAAAACATGCCGGTTTGCAGAAACATATAAAAGATATAAGTAGGTTGTATTTTCAGTAAGTGTAATGACTTAGCCATTCGCTGTATTTTACCATATTAATAATCTTGAAACACCTTTGTCGCTTATTAATGTAGCAAACAATCCAATAAAATGTTTGACAATTTGTTCGTTATATTGTCAGCGGTCTTATGACTAACCCCACTCCAGTGAAGGTTATCTTACTATCTTTAGAATAAAAAACACTAGAAAATTATTCGAACTAAAATAATATTTCAATTATAAACTGGAAAGCAATGTCGTATAGCCTGCTTGTCCTGAAGGATGCACTTGAAAAAAAAGTTGTCGAATTGCGCGCACGTTTTTTGCCAAAATAGTAATTCCCTACAGTTTGCGGTAATTACAGATAAATTTATTTTGCTTGCGATCCATGCGAAAAATATGGCTTTTCGACGACAACTTGTACGAAACTATTCATTATTGTGACAGCAGCTTACTAAATAAAGTTGACAATTTCATATACTAGAGCTATATTATATAGCCCTAGTCATATCGCAACAGCGAGAAATTTATCTAAATAATCTAAACGGTCATAATTTGTTGGTTACTTTGGTTGGGTCCATCTTTACAAACAAACACATGTTTTACGTAAGTTGATAATTATTTTTTGTCTTTTCGATCTCTTGTTCACCAGCCACTATGCATTTACATTCAATTTTAGTTTTGCCAGTTCTCATACTAAACTTTGTTATTCTTGCTTCACTACCTTCAAAAGTCATGGCGGGTAGAAGTTTACTACATTGAAGAATCGGCACAGAAGAAAATAAATGTAACTACCCGCAACAACTTGCGTTTATAATAAATCCTGTAGATTTTAAATTACCTAAATTATAATAAAAGGAAAGAATAAGTCGAAGTACGCCCCTGCATAAAATACATTTATAGCGAATGCAAAAGTTCAGTTAGCGTGGTGTCACACTATGCGTTTTTAACGCTGCGGCAAAAACGGATGCGTTTTGACCGGACGACCTCTACTTGTCACACTTATCCCGCCAAACGGGATGTTTCGGCAGTCGAGTTTATTAGTGGTAGTGTCATGTCGCAATTATTAAAGATTGTTTGTGCGCTTGAAGCGGAAGGGTTATTGCAAAAGCAGATACATCGTCAATATTGGATTTACCCTTTCAATTCAGAACGCGAATCTAGTAAAAGGTTTGAAAAGTTTTATGAGCAAATTCGACTGTACGGTAAAAAGTTTTTGGGATATTACCGAATGTCGAAAAACTCATTTGATAAACTTCTTGTGATTCTGCGACCCCATATCACCAGAGAAAATACAACTTTTAGGAACGCTATAAGTTCAGAAGAAAGACTAACGATAACACTTAGGTGAGTACACACAAAAAGCGCTGCTAATTGAATCAGTACTTCCACATTTCATCTTCTAATCAAGAATGTAATTGAATGTTGCCTGTATATACGTAGTAATGTGAAAGTAAAATAACTAAAATAAACAAAACAACAAAATAACAAAACCGAAAAAAAATGATTGGAAAATGTGATGTGGAAGTTTGCAGAATTTAAAAATAATATTGTCATTTGTGATGTCCTTGACCTGAAAAATACCGAAAACCATGTGTTACTCAATATGTTAGTTCTAACCCCCTCCACACCACCTTGCACTCTTTTCAACCCCCTTTTGCATAATGGTCGACATTATTTATGTCATGTAGTATATATTTAGCCCAAAAGAACCCAAATAAAGCACCATCTTTATCCATAAAATCTTCGAAAAATTTCAACTTCCTCCATTTTCACCCTCTTTCTCTATAGCAATGCCGCTCAAAAACAATCCGATCCATTTTCTTGTGGCCTAGAATAGGTGTACTAAATTTGAAGTCAATATTTTAATCCGTTCGAAAGATCGTGCATACACACTGTAATATTAAGGCCTCGCGTTGCCTGTCAATTGTAATATAACGGCTCACGTTGCACGTTAATTGTAATATAGTCCTCGCTTGAGGTGTGGAATTAATTATTTATATGATAAATTAAATATATAACTTACCTCACAAACGTCAATATTTGACATACAAATATTGTTCAGTTATATCTTTCTAATTATTTTAAAGATTGCTCCGGCTAGTCAGTAAAGCTAAAGAAATACTCCTTACCCTCAGCTGAATGGTGCTTTTTAATAACAAGTATTACTGATTGTTCAACTATTTGATTAATATAAAGTAATTTTATAGTTACTTTCAGGTCTTTTACTGATATTCTAAATATCTTAATAACATTCAGATATGTTTATTGACTTGTCAATGACGTAAGGATAGTCAATTTTGTTTTAGATAACTTTTAATCAATATTAAAAACCCAAAATTCCTAATTTACATTTCCCAATCTTAAATTAAATCAAAAGGTTAGAATTTCTAAATATAATGGCCTAAAATCGCCGAGTACTCAGAACACTATTAGAATTTAGATAATTAATAATAATTCTTAGTTCTAAATACAAGTTCACTAATATTAAACACACAAATTAAATATCCTTGTTGTATTCCAAAAGTTGTTCGTAAAAGTTATTAAACACACTGACCTTAGCGTCGCTTTAGCGTAACCTGATCAGCAACCTATAGAATTTCCTCTGCAAATGAAGCAGGACAGCTAACAGTAACTGGCTGGTTTAAATCTCCAATCCCCTCAAAAAAGCTCTTTGTATGTTTTGCTATCTTCCAGATAGCACTTCTCAATTGAATGCACAACACACACGTAAACACTGGCTCTACGTTAATTATATTGTAAGTTATTTACTTGGTAATATAACTTCAATATGAAATTGCAAACACTTTAATTATGTCGACTTGATAGACGGTTTGATTTGCTGAATTTACTTTGTATCATTACCAGATACTTTCTGTGTAATGATCTTTTAGTTAAATTCAATTAAAAATGCCAATTGGTTGGGATTGAACCACCATCGGTTTTAATATGACCGCCTCGAGTCGAGCTTCAAATTGAACTTTTTTATCATTCTGTTTATTTACTTCTCTTTGGTTACCCGTAACCATTCACAACACATCGACTGTACATAAACTTTTTAAATTAACTATCTGGATATATAATAAATGTGACATGCAGACTGCATGTAACATTACAACACACATACACACAGACACCAAAAAAAAATTTTGCCAAAACGCGATTCTCTACCTTCTGAAGCTACCCTGAAGTTTTCTTGAAAATCTATTTTTAAATTTTTTTTTGCCGTACAATAATGGTGATAATATTGTTGGATAAAGGCCTGAAAAAATACAAAAACCCTGTTTTTTAAATGTCGACATTTCGACTCCTTTATTGAGTTATCCTCAGGACACTGCAAAAGAACAACTTTGTTTTACAAAAAAAACAGTGTTTATTAATAACAAATGATACATACATATAAAGTTACAGTTATTTTTTACTACTCTTACATTGATGACTGAGACATGAATGACTCACTTGATTGTTGAGAGTCTTGTGGGGACTTTAGTGGACTATGAACAAATGACGGTCTTTGTTGAACATAAGGGGGTTGACTAACAGATTGTGTAATATGAAGTGGTGGATTATATAGTGATTGAGCAGAGTAATGTTGTCCAGGGAATTAATAAGTAGCATTCATTGGAGGCAGAGGAGTGAAAGTATTATTTTTTTTGTCGAATGTCTCGAAAGAAATGTAGCGTCATAAATTTAAAGTCTAATTTCTCGTCAGCATTCAGTTGTTTGTAATCGGGAAGAAGAGACATTAAAAATGACTTGTCTGCATCATCTTCTGTTTGCTTGCTGTTATCTAATTTCTTGAGTAGCTGATTTTGAAAAGGAGTAAGGTTATGTACAGTACGTCTTTTTTTCCTACTTCGTGTAGCTTTTGGTGGTGTTGCATCTTCCTCCTCGTCATCATGTTCCTCATTGTCTTCCCTATTCTCACCTTCCCTTCTTCCTCTTCCTCCTCAGATGCAATGTTTTCCGAGGTTTCTGCGATGTTTCCTGTAGTTCTTCATTTCTCCATTGCATTCTGCAGGAATGTGAGGGCGTCTGCATAAACGTACTTTTTCTTCTTTTTGGGGGCAGCATCACCAGTCTTTCCTTGGTTGATAGACTTATAGAAATTATCTCTGACATGTCGCCATTTTTTTCCATTTCCTTCACTGTAACAGCAGAAAACAAGGCAATTACATTACATTTCTTAGAACTTTATAACGATTTTAAATATTAAGAAATATACCGAGTGTCCCATTTAAGAAGTCAAAAGTACTGCTACTTTTCGACATAAGCGGCAACGGCTTAGCTTTGAAAATATTTTATATCGATAGAGCAAGGCTTAATTTTAAAATACTTGTTAAAGGTATCTCTCTACGGGAATGACCTTCTCAAGCCTTGCGTACGAATTCCACATTGCAAGATCTACAATTGGAACAACAGTCCGAGAAACCTGTCAAACGATTTGGTCTACTTTAAAAGAGAAAAAAAATGCCAGAGCCGACTGAGGAAATGTGGTTGAATATCGCAGAGCAATTTTATTCTAAAACCAATTTTCCTAACTGTGTAGGCGCCGTAGACGGAAAGCACATAAGATGCATAAAATCCCAGAAAAGCAGGATCAAATTTCTTCAATTACAAGAATCTTTTTTTCTATCGTGCTGATGGCAGTTGTAGATGCAAATCTAAGTTTTGTTGCCATTGACGTCGGTGCATACGGAAAAGAAGGTGACTCGACAGTCTTTCGAGACAGTCCACTAGGTAAGAAACTGTACTGTGGTAGTTTGAATTTGCCACCGCCTCGTCGTTTACCGAACACCCACATCACCGAAACTCCCCAACCCTTCGTTATGGTTGGGGATGAGGCATTCAAACTTCATACAAACTTCTTGAAACCATATCCGGCCCGCAACCTGACAACCAAAAGAGTTTTTAATTACAGACTTTCAAAGTGCAGACGCAATGTGGAGTGCGCTTTTGGTGTTTTAGCAAATAAGTGGATGATTTTTCATACACCTATTCTGGTGCAACCAGATTTCATTGATGAAATAGTGCAAGCTTGTTGCATTCTCCACAATTTTTTTTCGCAAGAGAGATGGTATCAACTATGAAGATACGGAAACCCATCCATTTTCTGATGTTCATAATTTGGGAGGAGGGCCCCACGGAAACGAGGGGTTGGATGTTAGAGATTATTTTGCACAGTATTTCATGGGAGCTGGAGCAGTTCATTTCAGAGAAATTACATGTATTAGTATCCACATTTTTCTTTTTGTAATTATGAACTTGCACTGTATGTTGATCTAGAAGGGTGTCTAAATTGCCTCTTTTAAAATACGAAACGATAAATTTAAATAAAATATAAAAGAAAAATGTGAAAATAGTTTTGTGTTTCACATTTTTTAAAATGACGTCTGTCAAAAAAGTCGTTTTCATAAAAAACAGACTTCATAAGTACTTACCAGAAAACCCTGTATATTCAATTTTTGTCTATAACTTTTTTTTATAACTCTTGTAGATTATATAAGATACCAAAGTATTTAAAAACTCTTGTAGATTCCGTATAGGACCCTCTTAAATGGGTCACCTTGTACAAGATTATCTTTTAATTAGATAATATACCTACAGTGAACAGAAAAGTAATTATTTAGAACTTACCTTTCTCATCCCTCTCCATTGTGTTAAGCTCCATCCAATTCCCATACATAGTTTCCTCAATTTCCACCCAAGCTTGTCTCTCTACAGTTTTTATGAGAGTATTCTTTAATTTTTTTTCCCACATCCTGGTTTTGCATAGACGCACTCTATTAATAAGTCTTCATCAAACATGATGATAAAGTCAATAGTAAATTTAGAGTAGTTTAAAAACCGCTGCGTTTTCCAACGCTCAGTGTGACGACCAACATACAACTGCGTGTGTTTTCGTTTAATGCAGTCGTCCGGTCATCCGGCGCTGCCGCAGCATGTTGCGGTGGCATCCGGTTGGTGCGATAAAAACGCACATATGTGACTGCTCTCATTTAATACCGTGAGATTTTACCATCCCGTCAAACAGGAGCGTTCTTGCCGAAGCTTTAAAAACGCGTAGTGTGACACAGGACTTAAAGTAAGAACGCAAGACCACAAGTATAAATAATAAAGAGAAGCATATCTTCTACACAACCGCTTTGATGTCGATGCCGACAACGTGGTGACCTCGAACCTTTGTATTCCATGGGCGTACCGAACTATACCGAGTACGTTACTTTTTTTATTTACAGAAAATATCAAATATTAATTTTCAAATATGGCACTAATACTTTAGCCTTTCTACTGAAAATAACCGAAAATAAAAATATTAAGAACAAATAATATAAACACAGCTTTTTTCAAATAGCTCTCCGGAAAGCCTCTACCTACACTGACTGAACTGGCCGTTTCGGTTTAGAATTTCGGTTTAGAAACGTCCCAAGGCTATGAGGTGCCGGCGGTCAGGTAATACGAGATATCCTTCTGGTTATTATTTATTCTTGTCGCAAGACGTTAAAATATAATAATCACAAAGTATTGAATTGCATCCGGCCGCAAGGCTGAAATCAGCGCGTAAAGAAACCAAAGAAATTCTATCATGACAGGCCCGCAAATTGTTTCAGGAAGAAAGCTGGGAACAGCAGAGTTGCATTATAAAGAACAAGCCTGTGAGAAACTCGTATTCAAAGATTTCTCGAGAGGCGATTTGAAAAAACGCAGTTTGGCAAAACGACGCAAGATGAATTATTCAACGGGGACATACGAGGAGGCTGAAAAAACCTTCCTCGGGGGGCGACCGCGCCAGCCGTGGCCAGTTCGTGCGCGAGTCCCGGGAAATACATTGATGCGTCGCTAACGAATTTCGGTGCTAATTTAACTCCTAAGTCCTAAATGCCAAATTTTCATCTAAAATATGTGTTGTGTAGTGCCTAACCATAAGAAAATCCAGGAGTAATAAAACGCCCGGGGTATCCAAACAATTCCAACCGAACTCACTTTAATCTTCATAAATAATACGGTCGTTCCGTTTAATAAAATAAATAATAAACAACCAAGAGGAAGTACGTCAGCTCTGGACCAGGACAGGCAATATTTTGGTATATTTTTAACCCGCTATATTAAAGAGCTACTTCGTTTGTTCTATCCTTGCAGGGTGAATGTCATGTCATAAAATTAAGCCTAAATAATTAAGTCATTTACGAAGCTAATGTTAAACCTACTTTATAGCAGTTTGCGCGAAATTTAATTGTAAATAGTCCACATTTCAATTTTCTTTAAATATAAGTTTTAAGTATCTTTAGTGGGTGTTTCATTTAACCATAAACTAGACCTAACAACCCCTATATTAAGATACAGTGATCAGCAGACGAGCTAAACTCCTTAGGTGCAAATAGTGGTCTACGAGAGAAAACTACCCCTAGATCACCGACAGGTTTGCAGCCCCTTACACAGGGCCCCGCAGCTCGTCACACTGGTGGCAGCGGTTAAACTACCCCTATAATCGATATCGATAATCGATTCAACCCCCTAAAAGGTTCGAAACTTCCAAAATTTATTTTTCGTTTTTTTCTTAAATTTAAACACCAAATTAATATCAGCTAACCATACTACAGAGGGTAGCAAACCTCTATCGGTAATTTTCAGCCCTAAGGAATTTTTACAAGGAATCATTTCGGTTTTTTTGGTGGTAATACGCACAATTAGTCATATGTTATTCATTTAAAGGGAATTATAGGTTGAAAAGGGAAGCAAACCAGCGTGCTAAAAGAATTTCTACAACCCCCAAAAGGTTTATTGTTCATTAAAGGTTAATTGGATGGCATTCTTAAAGGATTACAGCGAAGTCCCGCAAATTAATAGGTGCTTTTAACAATCATTTACGCTTGCAGGCAATGTAAATAATTTTATTTTTGTTGCGATTTTCTGTGTTTTTTTCTACGTTTCTCCTCTAGGAGCAACAAATTTTGGTAGGTTTCTGTGTACAACAAAACAGCAACAATAAGGTGGATTCAACGATGTACTAGTAATGACAACAAGTCGAGCGCTCTAAAATTTGCAACAAATACTAATCCCCGATACTGTGCAAACGGTAAAAAAGGGGCTTCAAATAATTGGTAGGCAAATAAAACAATTTTAAGAAGCATAAACCAATTTTTCTGCTAATAAAATGCAACAATTAGGGATAGGGAGAGTATTGGAAAAATTTTCACACATAGGTGCCTATACAGGACCGCGCCAGCATCAATGGCCGCCTGTGTGCAGAGCCAAATTTGCCGCCCCCAAAATTTACATTTTTGTTGTAAAATATAAATTTTATGTAGTCACACACTAGTTTAACTGTAACAAATCAAATTAATTTAAGTGAAAAAACAGATATTTTAAAAAGTTTTATTAACAATTAAATTTACAAAAAAATTAGTTGAATAAAATTAATAAAAAAACAAAAAAAATTTTAGAAAATTATAAAAAAGCAACTTTCCTAGCTTTTTTCTCCGCAAATTTAATTACTAATTATAAATCGATGGAATCCATCGTGTTGCTTTCTATTGCTATTATAGACAGATTATTTAATCTGTTTTGTGACATTGTGGATCGCATATAATTTTTAGTTTGGAGAAAGGTCTCTCACCAGACGCAACTGAAACTGGTAACGTGAGTAATATTCTAAGAGCTATTGACATATTTGGAAATGATGCTATGAGCTGATTTTCAAAAATATATTCAAGAATGGGGGCTCTAACTGATGCTTTTCAGCTGAAGTAGGTTTAAGATGTAATTTTAAAGATTTTATATCTTCAAATAATTCTATTCCATCTACATCTGATTCCTTTCTAGAATCATCAGTTAGATGAAGATGTAAATCTTTACAACATTGTAATAGCTCGTTTTCCGTTAAATCAAACATATTATAGAGAAATCCAAACATAGTATCATATCTTGTTATTCCCTCAAATCTGTCTCTTAAAGACGATAAAGTTTGATCTAATATATTAAAATAAACGTTAACTTTATAATAATTTTTTTGGATCAATAATTGGTTCATCACTGTGTTCATAATCAAATTGTCTGGGTTTTCTTCGTGGTCTAACAGACTGAACAGCAGGGAAATTAGGTTCAATACCGAGTTCATCCGCAAGTGTATTAGCGTCAGTAAGAACATTATTGAATTCTTCATCTGATCGAAGAGCTAAGAAAAAATCTAACAAATTTTTAAAATGCTCTAAGCAAGTTTTTATATTTATAGTAGGATTTTTCATCATCGTGCTCAAAACATTAATTTTGATTAAAATATTGTATCAAATAATTGTTGAGCACAAAAATTTATAACTGAATTTTTAATTCAAAGATTTGGCTTGATGTGAAGCACTGTGGTCTTGTACGGATAAACGATCTTCAATTACTTTTACCAATGCATCATATATTTGCCCAATTTGGTAACGCAGGGGCTTCACAGCGTCTATCCTACTAGACCACCGTGTATCACTAAGTGGTTTTAAATTTAAATTTGTTGTGTGTTTTTTCAGAATTGACCATCTTTTTTACCGACGCAGAAAAAAAAACCAATAATTCTTGAACTATATCAAAATAACCAGAAGTCTCAAAAAAACTTTAGCAGCATCGTTCACTACTAAATTTAATGTATGGGCTGTGCACGGCACAAAAAAAATGCTCGCGGATTTATTTCTAAAATTTTTTTTTGCAAACCATTATGTTTGCCGCGCATATTTGCCCCCATTATCGTACCCTTGGGCCACGCATGTCGAAAATATTTAAATTCAACTTTTGAAAGTAAGTTCATTAAAAATTCACTTAAACCCACTCCAGTTGAATAGGACAAAATTCTATAAAATGCTCGCGTATTTCAATTTTTTGAGGACTCATTCAACACTGTAAATCTAAAAATTATAGTCATTTGTTCGATATGACTAATATCCTGTGTACAGTCAAGAATGATAGAATAGTATTTACATTTTCTATTTAAATCCAAAATACTATTATAATTTTGTTACCAATGACATCTATTATTTCATTCTGAATTTTGTCCCCTAAATAATTTACCATTCGTGTTTCATCTTTTTGTGACTTTTGAGTATGAAGCACATGTTCTGACATTACAGAATCAAATTTTGAGATTATCTCAACAGCTTTTAAAAAATTACCGTTATTGCTTTCAAATAATTTATTAGATTGCCCCGAGTAAAGCAAGACACTGTCGTGACAAATATTGTATTATTAAAATTATTCTCTTAATCACAGCATGCCAGTGCTTTGCTTCTGCATTCAACAAACGTAGTTGCGTCTGGTTTACAGTTTGTTCTTTTGATAACAATTTTATAAGTTCTAACTGATTTTAACATTTGCATTGCGAGTATCACTATTTTCGTGCCTTGAAATCAATAGTGACAAATGCTGCCAGTCAGAAACACCTTTCTTTTGGCGAAAAAAATGTTTTTAATTTTGCCAAATATTGTACAACAAAAGCAATAAACTGCAATTATTTTTTATTGAATAAACTAACCACGGTCTATTAATTTTCTTCTCCATTTGGAAGAGAACGCTAGAAATATTTTTTTCGAAAACCCTTCGACACATTTTCATTAGTTGGGAAATTAAATTGCGTTACCTGAACAGGCCCTCTTTTTACTAAAATTTTTGTTAATGTTGTTGATATTATCTCAGGCCACTCTCCAGGATCATCTGAGGTTGATGTGTCCCTGCTGCGACTGCTGTGAATCTGATGAGCAGCCAAATTTCTTTAGTTCAGAAAGCCTTGATGAGGTTGACGTGCAGCTTCTTCAGCGTCACCAACTTCTCTTCTCTCTGGTTTTGGAGACTCCGAGTCAGATGACGTCACCTTCTCTTCCCCAGATTCGGAATCTTCCCTCATAATTTCCATTTCGACTTCTTGGACGCACGGCTCATTAAGTGGCCCGGAAAGAGAACTAGAGCTTGATTCTAATGCTTCCGCTGACACATGTTTCGGGCTTCAAATATTTTTCTAAAGTATTGGCCAGTTTTTTTCTTGTCTTCTTTTTTTTGTAAACCTTTGTTTTCGATACTGAAAACCCGACAGCCTTTTCGTTTTTTCTGTTCTAGAAAAAATTATAACAATTTTATTACTTAATACAATTTAAGAATATGTAAGTAACTATCTGTCTATTGATTGATATATGATTAATATGTATGTAGGTACTTACCCATATTTATAACTTTTCTTCAACTTTCTTCAAAACACCAATACTAACAAAATTAATTTTCTCTACTCGATCTTCTCTGCAACCCATTCAAAAATTAAATGACCAAATAATTATCATTGCCACCATATTACCACAGCATTAATGTAAGCATCATATAATATTATATTTCTTTAAATCAGCTTTAAACAATTAGGTACTTACCGACAAAAAGAGATCGCCGACACCCCGATCAAAAATAATATAAATACCTAATTCATAAATACGATATGTTTCACAGTCAATAAAAGCCGCCAGCCGCCAGTGTTTCTGAAAAGTCACCGTTTTGTTGCTTCTGATAAATTATCCGCTTTTTTGTAATCATTGCATAAAGATGCATTGAAAGCGTTCCTGGTCAAGTTGGCTTCGTTTAACAATTAGCCGCCACGGATTAAAAACTAACTTCGAGAATTTACATAAACAATAATCCATGGAACCATATTATCAGGTGGGCCCTGTGTATATATATTCGGATTTTTAAATAATCGGTGAGCATTTAGCTAAAAATTTTCACAATCATAATGTAATTAGGGGTATAAGGGCGTATATTTTCAAATATTTTAGGTCATAATTTAAAATAAAAATGGTATCGCAAGCATCAGCTACTGATTTACCGTCGGGAGGTCAATCAACATTACAACCCTTTGTTACTCTTGGTATGATGGCATCTTACAGTGGAAAGTTTTAGTGGCAAAAATAATATTAGGCAATACTTTGAAAAATTAGACCAACGAGACATTTTGGACAATTGGTCGGATAGTACAAAAATTAAACATTTTAAAATATAGGCTAAACTGGGGTGTTTACAGCTATTTTAAGAGCAAATCAAGACCTCGACACCTTGAGCTATAAGGAGTTAAAGGAAAAACTATTTAAACAAATTCACACCAGCGAAAATCTCGGGCGAAGGCCTTATACCCACTTGGTAAATGTTTTCAAAAATACGATGAATCAATAGCTAATATGTGTTGCGATTAAAAACTGTTAGGCACAGACGATTTTAAGGGGACGGATTTGAAAACATGCGACGGACAATTGAAAAGCCGGGTTTAAGGAAGAAAAACGGGAATTACTTTATATATCAATTTTGAACAGGGGTTAAAAAATTCGTTATGAAACAATTAGGTTCGCTATTAATGCAAACCGAGAACGTAGATATTGTGACAAAGCGGAACAATTTGCTATTCAAATTGAATTATCAGACAAAATTAATTTAATAAAAGGAGCTGTTAAGTTACTAAAATGTGTTGCCTAAGGAGCATCAGCTAGAAGATTACATAGTAAATTAGAACCTAGGTATAGGAACTATTAGAAAATGTTGGTAGTGTTCTGTATATATATTTCAAGCTTCTTGGCGCTTGCTTCAGTACACCATGGTCATATAAAAGGTACAAATAACATCTATAATAAAAATATTGACATTAGTAATAAAAATCCCTGGTTAATAAACTATAGATTCAGTTAATTTTCTCAAACTTATCAATAGTAGAAAATTAAAATATTTAATATAGGTTATTTTAAACAAAAAAATATAAAATAACTTACCTGTAGCAATGAGTCTGGAACTGTTAATTAGTAACGCAAATAACGAGTGTTTGCACAAGGGGGTAATAATATAATCTGCAATACCTTTAATCAATAGCACAATAAAAACCAGATTAAACAAAATTAAATATAATAAACCAAATCAATCTATAGACCTTCAACCAAATTGTCCTTGGTAATGAATTTAACAATTTCAACAATAACTTTTCTAAAAACTATGTCACACTTCCATTCATACCAAAATTATCTTTTTCCTCTACAAAAACTACTCAATAATTACAACATACAAATCGCTTATAAAAACAATAACACCATAGGACAACTGTTTTTCAATAACCTAAAGATAAAATAGACATTGGCAATGAGTCAAATGTCATATACCAATTGGATTGTAGCAATTGTGACGCTCAATATATCGGACACACTAAACAAAAACTGAATAAAAGAATAAATCAACATAAAAACTCCATTTAAAGTTAAAGCTTTATCGCCAAATAAATCTTGTACGGCCCTATCGGACCATGCTGTGGAAAATTTCCATAATTGCGACTTTAAATCTCCTAAAATATTACATAGAGAAAACAACTTACAAAAACGCCTCATCTATGAAATGATAGAAATTTTAAAAAAAAACCAGAACCATAAATTACAGAACCAATATTGAGAAACTAAATATAATTTACCATAATTTACTTTAAAAATTAATAAAATAAATTTAAACCTTTCCTTTCAATTTAAGCTACCTCATTTTTACACAGTTTTGTGCACTTTTTTTTATTTCCCCCTTTTTTGTTAATGCTTAAATATTTTTTCTTTTTTAGAAATAACAATTTTTATAAACACTGCCAATTTGATCTCATGCATACTAATTAGCGCTTGCGCATAAACCTTCCCTGCCAGTATCGCAGTTCAACAAATAAAAAATGGACACATTATCTGCCGTTGTTTCCCAAAATCTAATTCCATAACAACCATTTCTCATTTTTATTCAATAAATTGATAAGTAGCATGACCTCTGTAATAATATAATTACTAATTATTTGAAATTTCTTGTAGCTTCCTGCTTTCCACGTATATTATCCGCCTTTACAAATTTCAAAATAGAGTTTTTCAAACAAATAGAACAGTAATTACAAATCTTCTCAAAATATATTCTTTCCACATAAAATAACCACGTAAGTTCTTACGTTATCAAATTATCTTAAGACAGAAATATTTAAATAAACCTATATTTACAGATGAATCAAATATTGAAAGAAAAAAGTTTTTACTAGAAGATCCTACATAAATATCATTCCATGATGAGCCACCTCATTGCTATAACAATTTTAAGCCTCAATCAGCATTTTAATTGCCCTCGGAAAACTCACAATTGTTACTTATTACTATGCACCTAAACGGAAACTTCTTAAAGAGTATTTTTAACACAAAATCATAATATATAAAAACAACTTAGTTACAATCTTTTACCACACATGTTTACAGATATTGTGTAATGGAACGTTACGACTACATCATAGAATATGAACAAATCTCTATTTGTAACAATTGAAGATTCTTTTTACAACGCTCCATTTAATTCTTACCTTTTGCACAATAACTGTTCTAATCTATAACAACAATTGCAAGACGGGGTAAATGTTTTATTATTGTTATTGTTTAATTTCTTACTACATTATTACATTTATTACAGATTATATTATTACCTCTTGTGCAAACACTCGTTATTTGCGTTACTAAATTAACAGTTCCAGACTCTCATTGCTACAGGTAACTTATTTTATATTTTTTTGTTTTAAAATAACTATATATAAATATTTTAATTTTCTACTACTATTGATAAGTTTGAGAAAATTAAATCTATACTTCATTAACCAGGGATTTTCTTACTAACTGTCAATATTTTTATTATAGATGGTTATTTGTACCTTTATATGAACATGATGTACTGAAGAAGCGCCAAGAAGCTTGAAATATATATACAGAACACTACAACATTTTCTAATAGTTCCTATACCTAGGTTCTAATTTACTATGTAAACTTCTAGCTGATGCTCCTTTGGCAACACATATCAGACAAAATGTATATGAATAAATATAAGAATAATACAGTTTTTACAATGTGCGCAACACAAAACAAAAATTATTTTTAATTGCGGTCGTAATAATCATATAGCACAGAATTGTTATTTGAATTTTAGGAAACATCAACAAACAAGAAACAACGTCTTCAGGTTCAGCACAGGCGGAACCAACCAAATTTCTACAAGACACAAAAGAATCCAAATTCTAATGTCAGGTCAGAAAGTTTCACAGGTACCAGGGAAATTTTAATAATAACTTAGGCGGATAAATCAATCTTAACAATGCGAAGGAACGCAATTTTTATAAGCTACAAGGCGGGTTTAATTCAACTAATCAATGACAGGGCGGCAACGGCGCCTTTATATAACAATTACACGGGAAATAATAATAATAATAATAATAATAATATGCCTTTATTAATTAAAAAAAACAGAGAATACATACGTTAACAAAAAAAAAGAATAAATAGTGGAGTAGGGCGAAGTTCAGCTGCAGAATGCAGAAAGAAATTCTGCAGTTGCTCTACCACTTAACCCTATTTTGAAGCATTTAAATCCAGCTTTACATTGTGTTCCCTGTCATATTCAAAATTCAGTAAAGTTTATAAAACAAATAAAGATAGTATATTAGTTATTTTTTATCACTACGTAGAAGATTATTGATCCGTGACCGAAAACAAGAAGTCGGAGTTAATTTGAGGTCTCGGGGTAAGCCATTATACCATTTTGCAAAATTATATACAAAACGGCGTTTTCCCAATTTCAGAGCAGCATAATGGAATACTGACATTGCACCTAAACCTCAAATTCAAGTTATGTACATCCGTACGAAATGATATCTTATTATACAGATATGGAGGAGTTTTATACAAAATAATTTTACGATATAGACTTGCACAATGGAATGATCTCCTATTGAACATATTTAACCATTTAACGTCTTTTAATTTATACGAAATTTTATTATATTTTCTTATACCAAAGATAAGACGTAAGCACGCATTTTGTAGTTTTTGTAACCTGGCTTTGTCCTGTGCATCAAGACATGGTCCATACACTACATCGCCAGTAATCAACCTGAGATAGAACTAGATTATTACATAAAATGGTTTTGACTTGTGTGTTAAATAGGTGACGATTTACAAAAATTGATTTTAAATTACAATATGCTTTTTGAAGATACATTTTGATATATGGTTTTTGAAACGTAATGTCGAGTCAAGAGGTTACACCTAAGTTTTTAACACTAGTCAACAACAGGTATTGGATTATTATTTATTTTAAAAATCATTTGGTTTTTTGCTATTTCGATGTGAGCCTTTTTACCAAAGAATATGACCGCCGATTTGTCCCCGTTAAGCTTAAGTGCATGTTGATGCGAAATGGCAGCTAGCTTTTCCAGATCTTCATTTATACGCTTATTTGCAGTAATAATGTCTTGAATATTAAAAGAAAAATAGATCTGCGAGTCATCAGCGTAAAAATGAAATGCACAAAAGTTTAACGTAGATGGGAAGTGTGAGATATAGATTGTAAATAGAAGAGGCCCAAGAATAGATCCCTTGTGGAACGCCTGTTGTCATTGCTGGAAAATTTTGATAATTTCATAGCCACTTTAACGGCTTGCGAGCGATTTGATAAATAGTTACTTAGTAAAGAAATTGCATTTGGCAAACAACCTAGGTAATGGCAGATAGACAACAGAATATTATGATTAATTGTTATCAAATGCCTTGGAGTAATCCAACAAGATAAGAGCAGTTACTTTACCTATATCCGTAGCTGAGATAATGTCATCAGTTATATGTAACAGCGCTGTAGCACAGCTATGTCCCTTTCTGAAGCCAGATTGTGTAACAGGCAAAATGTTATTCAAATTCAAGTGTTGGCGTAGCTGCTGCTCCATGACTTTTCCAGTACTTTGGATAATACAGGTAAAATACTGATCGGTCTTAATCTTTCAACTCTACTGGAGGATTTTACTTTTGGCACAGGTGTAACAACAGCACGTTTCCATATATTAGGAAAAACTGAATTAATTAGACAGAAATTGATTAAGTGTGATATAACTGGCAAAAGAAATGGAACGCACAGTTTAAATAACACAAGAAGGAACTCACAACAACAACATGATTTTCAACAGTATAGAGGCACTCACAATAAGGGACAAGTAAATTATAACAGTAAGCAACATACCTAACTATAACAAAATTTAATGTACAACAATCAGTGCAATTCCAGTGATTAAGTTACTCTAAGAAATACAGGGTTTTACGAAATGCGCAAATACGGACTATAATACGTTAGTCTACACTAAAAACTGAACAAAAAATTCCTTTGCCATTTTTCGATACAATCCTTACTTTTGTAACTACAGCGATTTTTAGTGTTCAATCAAGCGGCCTTAATAAATGTCATCCACTTCGAATAGAGTTTTGTGAATGATAACTTGCTCATCGCGTGTTTGAAAGATTCAATTCTCTGGACAGACGAATGTCTTTTCACACGTGATGGTGTTTTTAACGTGCACAATAAACACCAATGGAGTCATGCAAATCCTCGTGCAGTTAGAATAAGAAATCACCAGCAACATTTTGACTTAAATGTATGGGGTGGATTGTTGTGTAACCATTTGGTAAGACATTTTAGTATAAAAGAAGAATTCTTCCTTACGTGCCATGTCCTCCGCGAATGTTGGCTATCATCGCAGCTATTTGAACTTTGTTGACTGCTCTCCTGAATAATGTAGCAGTGTTCACTCCATACCACTCCTGTAAGTTTTTTAACCAGGAGTGTCTTCTCCAGCCTGGACCTCTCTTTCCTTCTATCTTGCCTTGTAAAATGTTTTGCAGGATCCTGTATTTGCTATTCCTGATAACGTGGCCAAGGTATGCTAATTTACGCTCTTTTATTGCCGACAAGATCTCCGGGTCTTTATGTAATCGCTCTAGTATTGTGGTGTTGTGTACCTTATCTGTCCAAGGTATTCTAAGAATACGCCTATAACACCACATCTCAAATTCTCCTATTTTTTTTAGTAGTACAGGCAGTGAGGGTCCAAGCTTCCACTCCGTAAAGGTAAGACCGAGAATACATAACATCGAAGCAGTCGTAGTTGTAAGTTCAGACTTAAATCCTTAGAACACAGTACCTGTCTTCATTCTTTTAAAGGTGTTTCTGGCCCGTTCTATTCTTGCTCTGATTTCAGTTGTTCCAGCTGCTATTAATAGAGCATCCCAGATATTTGTAATTCACAACCTGTTCTAGTTGTCTACCGTTAACCGTTACGCTTGCTCTTAGATCCTCATTCCTGCTGATTACCATTACCTTAGTCTTATAATATTCAGCTTTAGCCCTGCTTCCATACTTTTCTCGTTTACGCTCTCTACCAGAATCTGCAGTTCATCTAGTTGCTAAAGGCACAGTATCGTCAGCGTAACGTAGGTTGTTATTATCTCGCCGCTTATTACAATTCCTTCCTGTCTGTTGTCCAGAGCCCGCTGTAAATATTTTTTTAAGTAGAGGTTAAACAAAACCGGTGACAGCACACAGCCCTGTCTTACACCCTTTTTTATTTGTATTTCTCCGCTGCGTCTGTTTCCTGCTCTGATAGATGCTGTTTGTCCCCAGATATAAGTTTGCGAACATCCTTGCTGTCCAGTCCGATTTCTCTGAGAATGTCTATAAGTTGTTCGTGGTGGGACGAAGTCAAATGCATTCTCATAGTCGATAAAGCACGTGAACAAACTTCCAATTCTGTTATTACTCATATCAATCGCATTTTTCCTTTAAGTTTATTCAATTTTTGCCAAATTGCTTACAAGCACACACGTATCTTAATTTTCTCCAACAAGATCTTCCCGAGTTATTAGAAGGCGTTGCTTTAAATGTTCGTGAAAATATGGTATTTATGCATGATGGAGCGGGTTCACATTTTGCATTAAATGTACGAGAGTACTTTAATTATACCTAATTTGAACGCTGGATTGGCAAAGACGGTCCAATTAGTTGCCCACCTCGTTCACCATATTTAAATTCTGGTGATTTCTTTTTGTGGGGTCATTTAAAATCGTTGGTGTATAGAACACCGGTACACAACCTAAATAAGCTTCAAAATCTTCAGGCAACCGCTAGAGATAACGCCGGGCAATGGAAAGAAATTCTATTCGAGCAGTAGAACAACGTGCATGGCATGCATAATTGCCAACGGCGACCATTTCGAGCAAATATTAGATTAGGTAATTAAGTAAATATTTTTTTAATAATTGTTATTTTAATTTTAGAATAGTGTATTAAACAGTTAACATGTGGAAACTATGGTGTTTTTTATTATTTTAGAATTTTAAAATGTAGAATAATGTGGTATAATTTTTTCTTCGTACCTCCTATTTGTAAAAAATGGCCAACACCAATCTATTACACTGGGAATTTATTTTAATAGTTAACATAATCATTTCGTTACTATGCCACCATTCAATCATACCAGGCCATTTCCATCGTGACAAATGAGACCAATAGATTAGAGCGTGTATTTTAGTTATCCTAGTATACCACTTAAGAAAAGATACAACACACAAGTTGTTCCTACGTATCTGCTTTTTAGTTGCATACCTACATTCCGTAACAAAATTCAAGTTTCTTATTAGCAAGTACCTAATTGAAATTCGCATGTTAACTCGTAAAATAAACGCTCTAATCTATTGATTTCATTGGCAAACTATGGAAGTGACCTGTATGATTAACTGCTGGCATAGAAACAAAACTGCTATGTTAACCATTAAAATAAATTCACTGTATATGTAAGACTATTATTTTTGAAGTAAATGTGTTATGCACGTAATAAGTAATAGCACACTTCAAATCAGCGCTATTATGGAAT